>JAGKRZ010000001.1:0-254461 GCA_020002355.1 Intubia oerlemansii | reverse complement strand
CGGCGGCTGATGCCAATGGCGGCCAGACGCTCCTGCATACGCTGCGCGGCCTGCTCCTTGATATAGGCAGCCCGCTCTTCGGGAGTCTTGTAGGCAGAGTACGATGAAGCCGAAGACGTCGTGGTGGAGGCTGCCGCCGGGGCGGCGCCGGCATTGCGCGAGCTGTTGGACGCAGGGCTGTCGACTCTTGCCGGGCTATCCCTCGCGGAGCCGACCGTGTTCTCGTCCCGAGGGCGCTCTTGGGCCCGGACGCGGTTGGCGCGGCTGGTGCGCTGCAGGTCAAAGATAAAGTCGCGGACCTCGTCCTCGACGCCCAGGGCATCCTCCCAGCGACGGCGCTCGTGCTCGTACGACGAGCTGTCGCCCGTGTCCTTGATGCTGTCCTCGATGCCGGCGGCAAACTCGCGCACGCTGTCCTCGACGTCCTTGACCATGCGCTCATTGTTTTCCTTTTCGCTGCGCACCTTGCTGCTCTCCTCCTCGAGACGGCGGGCAGCCTCGGCGGCATGGTCGCCGTCGGCCTCGACCTTTTCGCCGCGCAGGGCGGCCGTGCGCTGGCGCATCATGGCCTTGGCACGCGCCTTGACGCGGTCGGACTCGGTCACCGCACCGCCAGGGCCCGTGCCCACAATGGGCTCGGCCGTGCTGGGGTGCGCCTTGGCGTCCTTGATGCGGAAGAGCTCGAGACGCGCTTCGGCAATGGCCTTTTCCGTCTTGCGCACCTGCGAGGCAAGGCTGGGCACCTTGTCGGTGAGGTTCTGCAGCTGGCGCTTGAGCGAGCGGCGCTCGGCGTCCGAGTTGCCCGTCGTGCTGACGAGGGCTGCATTGGGGTGGTTGTCAATGTCCTCCTGCAGACGGCGGATGCGGCGGTACAGCTCGTCGGCCTCGCGGCGGTCCTTGCGGTCCAGGATCTCGTCCTCCTCGGCATTCTTCTCCTCGCTAAAGTCGAGCGCGTCGAGCACGACCTGCTTCTCGCGGACCTTTTTCTTGAGCTGCTCGAGCGTCAGGTCGTCGTTGGGGTCCGAGGGCGACGACTCGGCCCCTTGCTGCGACGCGTCGGCGCCGCCGCCCGCCCGACGACGAGCGCTCGAGCGGTAGCCCACAGCCTCGTCGTCGTTCTTGAACACGGTGCCGTCCTTGCGGTTGGCGCCAAAAGCGCCGCCGGCGCCGCGGAACGAGTGGCTCTTGAGGTAGCTGACGCCCGTCTTTTGCGGGAGCAGAGCAGCGCCCGAGTTCTTGCGGAGGTCGGACTCCTGGTTGACGAGGCTCTTGAGCGTGTCGAGCGACTCGCTAAAGTTGCGCGTCGAGGGCGGGACAAGCTCGGCCGGCAGACGGGCAGGGAGCGGGTAGCCGTTGAGCTTGCGGTAGATGAGATGCATGGCGACGGCAAACTCGTCGAGGTTGAGACGGCCCTTGTTGCCATTGTCCGCCAGCGTCCAGACGCGCTCGAGGTCGGGCTTTTCGAGACCGCTCTGGCCGAAAATGTCAATGGCCTGGGCGCCGGCAATGTAGCCCTTGTTCATGCCGTCCCACGCACGGAAGATGGCGTCGTAGGTGGTCTTTTCACCCTTGGTAATGGCCCACGGGATCTGTGCATTGCCCTGCAGGCCAGCCGTCGTAAAGTTGCTGTTGCCCTGGTCGCGGCCGGTCTGCGGCATCATGCGCGCCTGCAGCGCATCAATGTTGGGCAGACCCGACGCGGGCGTGTTGACAAGACCCCATTGGCCGGGACGGCCAGTCGGCTGCGCGTTGAGAGGAGCAGCCATGCCCATGGCGCCCATGGCGCCCATGGCGCCCATGGCGCCCGTCGGCTGGGCAAAATTGGCCGGCATCGGAGGCATCGGAGGACGAGGACCGCTGTAGCCGGCAGCCTGGGGGTTCTGCTGCAGACCAGCTGCTCCGGTGGCGCCGGGGAAGCCCGTGGGCTGGGGCTGCATGCCGGTGGGCTGGCCCATGAATCCAGGCTGCTGCTGGGCAGCGCCGGGGTAGCCAGTCATGGAGGCCTGGAGCAACTGGGCATTGGACGGCTGGGACTGCGGCTGGGGCTGGTGGATGGTCGGGGGCGTGGCCGTGGTGGTGCGCGAAAAGAAGTCGGGGGCATTGCCGGCCGTGTGGACGCCCGGGGTGACGCTCTCTTCGGCGACGGCAAAGTTGATCACATCGACCATGCTGGAGACCTCGTTCTTGATGTTGGTGGGCAGGGTGGTCGGCAGGCCCTTGCCGGTGAGCTTGAGGTTGCAGAGGTACATGGCGAGGGCAAACTCGGGGAAGTGCAGCTGGCCGGAGCGGGTGGTGTCGGCGAGGGTCCAGATGTGCGAGAGCGAGTCGCCGTCGAGACGCGAGCGCAGCAGCAGGTCGCGCGCCTTCTCGCCGGACATGGTCATGCTGTCGCCCACGGCCGACTTGAAGAGGGTCTCAAATTTGGCCTGGTCGGTGGCCGTGATAAAGGACAGACGCTGGCTGGGGATCTTGGCCGAGACCGAGGGGGCCTTGGGCGTGACGGAGCGTGCCGCCGCCGCCGCCGCCGCTGCACCTGAGCCGCCAAAGGATGCGGCCATCTCCTGGAAGCCGGTCGGCTGGGGCTTCATAGGCGCGGCCGAGGGGGGCGCCAGGCTGATCGACGACGCAGCAGCAGCAGCAGCGGTGGTGGTGGTGGACGGGGGCGCCGACTGGAAGGGGCTGGCCGTCGGCTGGGGGAGCTGGAGCGTGGGCTGGGCGACCTGCGACTGGTACTGCGACGGAATGGCCGGCATGGGCGGCGCAGCAGAGCCGAAGCCGGGCTGCTGGCCCAGCGAGGGCATCGTCTGGCCGGGGAAGCCCGTGTACTGCGCCTGCAGCTGGGGAGCGGCGCCCATGGGCTGCTGCGGCATGCCGGTGGCCTGGGGCTGGAGGCCGGGGAAGCCCGTGTACTGTGGCTGCTGCGGCTGAAGCTGCTGGCCGAGCTGCTGGCCCATTGGCTGGCCGAAGCCGGTCGGCTGGGGCGCAAAGGGGCCCGGCTGCTGTTGCTGCTGCGGCTGCTGCTGGCCGGGGAAGCCGGTTGGTTGCGGCTGCAAGCCTCCGGCGCCGAGGAAGTTGTTGTACATGGCGGCGGTTTTGTGGCTGTGTCGAGTCGCGATGGTGGTGTCAAGAGTCGTTTGATTAGGGAGCCGATCGACAGAGGGGCGGCGTGACGAGTCGCATCAGCGAATTGTCGAAAGGCAGACGCGGAAGCAGATGGATAATCAACAATAAGAGAACATATAAAAAGAAAGACAAAAAAAAGCAACACGCAATTTACAAGGTAACCATTCGCTGGCCAAAAATAGCGATGCCCAAGACAAGGAGCAGAGAAAAGACAACGGGAGAAAGGAGGAAGGAGGGACGGAAAGGGGATGGGCGATGGGCGATGGGACGCTGGAAGGCGGATGGAAATTGACAAGAGATGAAAAGCAAAAAAAGAGAGAGATTGGCGGATTGCTGGAAAGTGAGGAGATGACGAAGCTCGCTTGGATGAATTGGGGGGCCAAAGGGGCGCAGGGCAGGAGGCATCCGCAGACAACCGCCCAGAGGACACACAAGGCAGTTGCGACCGGGTTACGGTGGGCTGCAGACACTAGCCACAGTTCCACAACGCGTGTCCACAGCACCGCCACAGATGGTACAAGGGTACACTCGTACTCCGTACAGAGCACTGCGTAGCAGGGCCATTGCAGCTCCCGTCATTTCCATAGCGGGGCAGAGCTCAGTAAGACACCAAGTCGAATCGGGTAAGGAGGGGTTTGCGACGTACTCCGTAGAGTCGTAAACGCAGCACGACATACGATACCGCTTCAGCAGATACATACATCACGCTTTGGATATTGCAACAGGCAACCAAGTATGCAACTCTTTGACAAAGTTTTTCATTAGATTAGCGTTCGTAACCTCGTTGCGATGTCTAGACATAGCCCGCACACCCCTACTTTTTTTTAAGATGAAAACAACTGTCATAAAAAAACACCAAGGCAAAGAGACACCAACGAATCCACGTCCTCTTGTCCATTTTGCCTCTTCCTCCACCATCCAAAAAAAAGAGCTCTCATTCCAGCCGTTTTTTTTTATCATTCCCTTCTCTTACACACTCCTCAAAACACCCGCATGCTCCCAATGTGCCGATGGGACTGCTGCCCCATCTGCCTTCTTACTGGGTAGCGACAGCGGGAAAGTTGGCAGCCTCGTTCTTGGCCCAGGTAGCCATGTCGACCTTGGCGTTGGCGCGCGCGCCCGACAGACCAAACTGGGTGTTGATGCCGTCGATGCGGTGGGTCGAGTTGATGTTCTTGACGAGGACGATCTGGAAGCAGGTGGCCGAGCCCTGGCGCGAGACGATGGTCGAGTAGGCCAAGAAGTACTCCCAGATGCGGAACCAGCGCTTGCCGTACTTGGCCTCGACCTTTTCGCGGTTGGCCAGCCAGTTGCGGTACCAGCGCCAGAGCGTGGCCGAGTAGTGCACGCCGACGGTGTCGACGCTCTTGATCTCGAAGCCGGCACCCTCGAGCTGGTCGACGACCCAGCCAAGCGGCGTGGAGGCGTCGGCGCCGGGGAAGATGTACTTGTTCATAAACAGGCCCCAGATAAAGTCCTCGTACTGCCAGAACTTGCGCAGGCCGGCGTACTGGAGGTAAAAGACACCGTCGTCGTCGAGCATGTCGCGGACCTGGCGCAGGAAAGTCGAAAAGTGGCGCACGCCGACGTGCTCGGCCATCTCGAGACAGGTGATCTTCTTGTACTTGCCCTCGGGGACGGGGATCTCGCGGTAGTCGAGGCAGAGGATCTTGCTCTGGTCCTCGGGGATGTTGACCTTGCGCAGCGCGTTGTTGCCCCAGGCCGTCTGGTTGCGGCCGAGAGTGATGCCGGTGACCTTGGCGCCGTAGTTGACGCTGGCAAAGCGGGCCAGCGTGCCCCAGCCGCAGCCAATGTCGAGCAGGGTCTCGCCCTTTTGGAGGTCAATCTTCTCGCACACGACGGCCATCTTGTTGTCCTGCAGCTGCTCCAGCGACTCCTCGGTGTCGCGGTCGGCAATGAGGCCCGAGGTGTAGATCATGCGCGGGCCAAGGAACCAGCCGTAAAAGTCGTCACCGCGGTCGTAGTGGTCACGGACCTGCTCCTCGTCTGGAGTGGGGGGAATGTTGGTCAGTACAGTGGCAAACAAGAATTGAAAACACTCCAAACAGTGAAATGACATACCCTGAGACTTGGTGTGCATAATGACCTCGGGAATCATGTTGAACAAAAAGTACTTGAGGACGTTGACGGTCAGGGTAAAGGTGGCCCAGTCGTGGCGGTACTCCATGACCTCGAGGCAGTCGCCGTTGAAGTCGACGTCGCCGTCAAAGTACATCTCGTGGAAGGTCTCCATGGCAATCTTGTTCTTGCCGCGGTAGCGGGCCTGGTCGGCGGGCTTCTTGAAGGTGAGGTAGTGCTCGACGGGGCGGCCGGGCAGGGTGACCTTTTCGTTGACGCGGGGGCTGATGGTGGAGATGAGGATCCAGTAGCCGGCCAGCAGCGGGATCGAGGTGAAGAGGGCAAAGAAGATGGTCGTCTTGAGGCCGCCGCCGAGCTTGTAGGCCAGCCAGCCGGGGACGAGGATCATGATGGGCACAATGACATAGTACGAGAAGCTCTCGTTGCCAGGGCCGTCGGCGGGAAGGGGGGCATTTTTGATGGCGGGGAACTGTAGAGGGTGGGAAGTGTCAGTCGATTGAGGGTTTATAGAGTAGATGTCTTGGTGGTGTGATGCTGATGTTGATGCTGATGGTTGCCAGTAAAGTCAATGCAGTAAGAGCATGCATCACGACTCCATCTCTCGATGCTCCAGAATAACATAAAAACGCACCTTGGTCGTTCTCACGCCGACTTCCTCAAACTTTTCAAAAGTCGGCGTGGGCGCCTTGGGCGTCTCGATAAACTCGAAATCGGACTCGCTGCCGTTCTTGGACATTGTGGCGGCGTGTTCGGAACAATGTATAAAACGGATTGGAGGGGGGGGGAGGGAAAAGAGAAAAGAGGAAGCAGAAACGAGGCGGGAAAAAAGGGAAGGAGGGGGGGAGGAGAGACAGTAGTAGATAGAGACAGAGAGGGTCAAAAAGGCCACAAGACACCAAAAAGGGCAAGCTGTACTCCGTACAACCAAAATTATCTCGAACGGCAGGCGGTCTGGGCGAGGTGTGCTGGGTGGCCCCTTCCCGCTTTGGAGGCCAGCAGCTACGGAGTAGGTGCTGCTCCAGTGCTTCTTCGTACCTCAGCTCTCGGCTCCCAGCTTTTCTAGGAGCTGTTTTTTTGCTTCAGGGGTGGAGGGGCTCCTCTTCGGGGGGCCCCTCTCCCCTGGAGGGCCCTGGAGAGCTAGTGCAGTTTTTCCCTCCCTGCGGTGCTGGTCTGCGGCACAGTGGGCTTTTGGGGCGATGTGTGGATCCGACTGGTCTAGAGGTCGGTGGAGCCGCCAGTGGTACATCTGCGTATGGGCGGCCGATGTACCTTGGAGACAAGATGAAGCAGGAGCCGCACTAACAATTTGTAGGAGCTTTGGCCCTAGCATGGGCCCCTCTGGGTACATCTCGGCAGAAGGTCATCCAGGTACATGTACCTACCTCGTACGTATATGTACCGATGTGCACAAAAAGTAGTACGGAGCATGGAGCATGGGAGCATAGAAGCTTGAGAGCACCTCGTGGATCGCACTGCTCTATTTTTTGCACATGGGACAACCTGGCGCGTGTTTCACAAGAGAGCTACGGCCACCAGAAGCACCGCTAGTGCATATAATATCTGTACAAAGTACTCCGTACGGAGCAGCGAGCCAGGGCAAGGTTAAAGGGGGTTAAAAGTGCCAAAAATGGCAGGAGCAGAAGAAGGTCAAAGCTAGAAAAAAAGGGGTAGAGTGCTTTTTAGGGGGTGCACTTTTTTTTTTATTCAGAGGACAGATTTACAATTCAAACAATTCAAACGCCAGGGCTATTATTAGATTGGCGAGTTGAAGATAAGGTATGCGGTGTGCATAATACATGTACGGAGCCGGATACGTGGTAATCTTTTGTACAAGGAGTAACATGTTGGTAGCAAGCCAGTACTCATACACCAATATGCGTTTTTGGCATGTGATATCTATTCTATCCGTTTCCTTTTATCTGCTATGTCCTTTATTACTTCCTTTCTTGCAGTACTTGTAAATTTTGTTTCACAACTTTGTACAAAGTCTCTGAATCGTGGTGTATTTTCTACAGACAGGGTGGTATTCATGTACCTGTTTCCTTTTGTCTCGTTCGTCTTCAAAAAATAATGGATGATTATCAAGATATAATGTTTCTGTAGAGGAGGGAAATACGGAGCAGGGAAACACCATTGATTCAAACCCAACACACGCTCAAAAAAAGTCTAGTCTATGTCTCTTTTTTTAATACTGAGCAACATCTGTCCAAGCCCGAGCCTGCACGACACCGGCTATGTACTGTCCCTTGCTCATGAGCCGGCTGCGGAACCCCTCGCACCACAGTCTCTCCGGCGTGTGGCCATCGCTGCCCAATGGCCCGGCCGAGGAGAGCGCTGCTGGGCCCATGTTGAGTCCGTAAAAGGCCTCGACCACGGAGAGCGGCGGCGACAGCACGTCTGGCTGGGCACCGGCGGCCAGGGCAAACTCGAGACCGCGGCAGACATTGGCTGCGAGCACGTGGACCTGCTGGTTGGGGACAGAGTGGACAGAATGGACAGAATGGACGGAATGGACAGAGGCGGTAGCAGCGCCGGCTGGCTCGTCGACCAGAGGCTCGGCCAGACTGATATGGAGACGGGCCATGCACGACTGCAGGAGAACGAGAAGAGCCCAGTAGTAGACAAACATGATGGCCGCTGGAGCATCGAGAAAGGCATAGGGCTCGCCAAACGGAAAAGGAACATTGGGAAGAGGAACCGCGTCGTCATCGTCGGTAACGCTGCTGCTGATGCTGCTGCTGTTTCTTCTGCCACTATTGGAAGCCCAGTACCAAGTAGTTGATGGCCCAGAAGACGGCGCAGAGGACGACCCAGAGGACGGCGCAGAAGAGTTGTCTCCTGGAGGCGGTGGCGACAGCGACGGCATGACGGATGCTCCGCTGATGGCGCCGCTGCCCGTCTGCGCGGCGGCCACGGCCGACATGCCATCGACGGCTCGTCGCCAGTTCTGCAGAACACGCTCCACAAAGACACAGTTGGCCAGCAGGTCCTGTGCGAGCATGCGGCGGGCACGCGTCGGCGGAAGCGGCGCCAGGTCGTCCATGCGAGCGAGGACGGCCGGCAGGAGCACGGCAATGTCCAAGAGCCGGTCGAGGGCAGACTTGGGATGGGCCTGCCATGGCGTTGAAGTCCATGCGGGCTCGGACAAGAAGGTCGGGTGCCGCGTGATGAGGGCGGCCCAGATGGCTGCGGGCCGGTAGACGCGAGCGAAAAAGTGGTGGTGAGGGAACGTGGCAAAGCTGGCCGGGCCTCGCTGGCGGATGCTGGTTTCGAGGGGGAGGTTGAGGTTTGGATCGTTGACAGCAAAGGTTGAGTAGAAGGGAGAGTTATGCTGACGGTGAGTGAGTAACTCTAAAGAAGGGGGAAAAAAAAGAAAAGAAAAGAAAGCAAATCTCACCTCAAACAAAAACATGCAGACGCCGGGCGTGTATTCTTCCGTCATCTCTGGCACATGCATGATACATTGTGCAGCCAGTTCAAACTCGCCACGGACTCGCACAGGCCGTGCTCCAAACAGCATGTGGCCCGGAAAGTTGACGAAAAAGAAGTCACCGCGTGACGACGGCGACGATGCTGACAACGGTCCTGACAACGGCCCTTGCATGGCGGCGCGCCGGACGAGAGAGGGTAGATGCGTGCTCAGCGCTGCCAGCTGGAGTTGGTGCACAACGCCATCCATGGCGATGGTGATGGAATCGTTCCATGCCGTCTGTAGGGGCAAGAGTGGCTGAAGAGACGGGAAAGATGGGAAGGAGGGGGGTGATGGGAGTGATGGGAGCGATGTGAGCGATTGGAGGGACGGCTGACGATGTTGGACGAGCGGGAGCGAAGAGGACGGCTGCAGCGGCATGACAGAGTCAAACGTGAGAGGATCAAGGTCGAAATGGATCTCGGGTATCTCGTTGTGCATCTCGCTGTGCATGTCGTTGGGCATATGGCCGGGGAGACCTTGCATGCCAGACATGAAGAGGGCATTGGCGTCGTCGAGCGAGGCAAGAGCTGGAGAGGACGTGGAAGAAATGGCGGCCGGGGCGGCGAGTGAGGAGACTTGCACGGCAGGGGTGACAGTACTGACGGGAAGGGTATCACTGCTGGCGAGACTGCTCGTGATGCTGCTGTTGCTGCTGGGTCCGGGCGACGAAGTTCCGGGCGAGGACGTGCCCGGCGATCTCTTTCTCGGTTTGATCACCCGCGGAGGGTGAGACGAGCATCGGCCGCCGTCTTCCTGCGTGCCAATGATAAAGACCGTCTCGCGCTCGTAGCCTGCACATTCGCGGCCTGTATCTTGGCATTTCTTGCAAAACGGACGAGTATTATCACACTTGATTGGGGAGAAGAGAGAGAGAGCAAGGGAAGAAAGGAAGAAGAAAAAATATGTTAGAAGGTTGGTCGATGATGAAGAGGGGGGACAACCAAAGATGGGGACCTACCTTGACTCGTCGAAGTCGGCATGTCTCGCAGCCTTTGAATTTTCCTGGAACACCAACCATGTCGAGTGCCAAAAATAAAACAAAGAAATAATTGCAGTGTGTTGCAGTATGTTGCAGTGTATTGCAGTGTGTGTATCTTTCAATGTTGTTTCGAGGAGGTGTGCCAGTGTCAATGTCGGTGTTGGATGCTTTGAATATTCAAAAATTCAAAACCCAAAACGAGGAGGGAACAGCCTCGAGATATAAAGATATAGCCTCTTCTGGGAAGATGAAGGGGGGCGCAAGAAGGATCACCAACCTCGAGACTGCCGACGAGCCTCACGACACTGGCCGACTCGGGATAATCCTGCCCGACGTCTTTCTTTCTTTTCCTTTTTGTGTCGTCTCCTTTCCCTATCCTTTCTTCCTTCGTTTTTGTCGTCCTTCCCTTTTCGGCTGTTTTGATTATTTGACAAGTCGTGGCTGTCGTAATTGGCCCCCCCCCCTAATCATCCCTCCTTCGTCCCTCCTTCGTCTGCTTCGTAGACTTTCCCCCCGGTCGATCAGGTTGTTTTTTTTATTTGCTTTTTCAACTCGGACGTTGCCCCGTTCTTGGCGCTGGAATGCCAATGCAGCCCGTTTGACGTGATTGTAACTATGCGATGCTTCAGTTTGACCATGCAGAAACAAGCAGAACATGCACCTTTCCCTAGTCTGCGCCTCCTTTTTTGGGGGGGAGAAAGAGTTTCTTTCTTTTTTCTTTTCCTTCTCGTGTTCGTCTTGTAAGATACCGGGTCTCGACTCCCACTTGATGTGTCTTTCTCATCGGGCACGCACCCCCTTGATCCTCGCTTAGGATGTTTAGGATGCTGTTAGCCGCCACTCTCTTTTTTTTACCTTTTTTTTTTCTTTTTTTCTCCGTTGAATTTTAATTTCCTTTTTGTCAGCCGCAGACGAAGAGTGCATGGGTGTGTGACGGTTATTGCAACTGTGTAAGAGTATCCCTTTGCCGACGAAGGAACCGTTACACGGAGATATTCAGATATGTTGTCGGTGCCGAAATTCGGCGGACCAAAAAAAAATAAAATAAAAAAAGCTAAGAAGGAAGGTAAGGCGAGACATTGGAATACAGGATGGAGGGGTACGAGGTAAAAAAAGTATGAGGTAGACGTGGCAAATGGGGGGACCCGGCGGCTTGGTAAAGATGTTGGGCGTTTCGTACGCTAACATTGTGTAATATGGTACACGCACAGACTTTCTTTTTCTTCTATTCTTTTACTCTTATTTTTCACTACCTTTTTTTTTTAATTCACCGTTGAGAAATGGAAGGGAGGGGGGGTGCAAGATGACAGATGAAGGATGCACGGTGGGGTGTGTGAGAACAAGTCGGAGCTGGGATGGTGTAATATGGAATGCTGTAAGGATACGGAGGAAGATGTAAGACGCGGTGTACGGTACCTACCTACGTACTCGTACGGGCACATATTACCAAAGAGCTTTGAAAGACGACGTGTTGTCTGTTGACGAGCATCTACTGGCTAGCCAAGCTGGCTGGCTGGTTGACTGGGCTGGCCAGTCGGTCGGTCAGTCGGTTGGTTGGCCGGCTTTCCTACAAAGGGCAAGGGGGGGAGTGTGATGTGACATTGCTACTCCGTACTCGAGGTCATCCTGCAGCTTCCAAATGTTCTAGCTGTTCCAGGCTTTCCCAGGGCCTTGTAACCATGGCACTGGCAGCAGGCCATGTGAGATACACGTACATGTAGGGGCGGCAGATGGCGCGAGGGGGGAATACACGGGGCCCAACGGTCTGAGTGTGTGTGTGTGTGGCGGGGAGGGACGGCGAAGAAGAAGGAGGGAGGGGAGGAAGAGGGGGGAAAGGGGAATGGAGGGCCAGGAGAGGTGGATGGGGGAGGGGCCGAGCATGTCACGGAGAAGAGTCGGGCAGACAGGGGACGTCAATGAGTACATAATTCGGCATGTCGGGATCAACAAGAGGAGAAAATAATCAAAAAGAGGGGATCACGAGATCCATTGGGGAAACACGAGGCTGTGCAGTGGCAATAGCGGCGTCGGCGGGTGAGGATGGAGAGACGCGTGGACGCAATAAACTTCCATTTGTGGGATGGAATAAAGCGAGTCCGGCGAGTCCGTATTGTGGCTTTCATCCATGTAAGTGAAGAATACGCATAGCATGCCATTGAAATACATTAAAAAAAAGTATGGAGTACGTAGGTAGCTAAAATCAAATAAGGTCAAGGGGGGGAGGGGAGAAAAAGAAAAGAAAAGCAATAGAAAACGAAAAGCCAAGATGCCAAAAATGCCAAAAATGCCAAAAATGCCAAAAATGCCAAAAATGCGAAAAAGGCGGGATAAAAAGCGGAAAACGACGATACGCAGCAAAAAAAGCAAAGCCAAGAAGCCAAGAAAAGAAAAAGAAACGAAAAAAGAAAGCAGAGCACGTCGTTTCTCCAGATCGGCCAATATGAAGCGGTGGCGAGACCAGTAGACAGCTGCCCCAAAAGGGTAGAGTGGCCCCGGTTAAGGCGAGAGGCAAAGTGATCCGACTTTCTACTGACGAACGAGCCTTGCGGATCATGCATGATCGTACTCGTCGCATAACAAGGCCATCGGCGTTAAGGTGTTTACACGCAAGCTGGCGTCGATGTTTCTTCACCTGCGAAGTCCTAATACCGATAACCCGATAAAAATACATCGTTTGCCACTATTGTGACGCAGGTGGTGACTACGCACATATGAAAAAAATGTCGGGGACAAGGTCTCCAAATGTCGGGCCCCCATCCATGCATGGCGTTCGGCCTTTACCGAGCCTTTGTAGATTGGTAGATTATTGTGCATTACTACATACAACAGTTAAAAAAGGCAAAATGCAAATATGCAAAACAGCCGAAAGAGTACAAGAGTACGTGGCCGGCAAATATAGCCAATATCTACGAGTACAACCACCGACAAAATATGCATAAACGAGATGAGAAGGAATGGTAAGATGGAGAAGCAATGCATGGAAACGCCCGACCTGCCTTTTCCAGACTGACGAGAGAGGGGGGAGGGGGGCATCATCCACGGTGAAAATAATGGGCGCAACAAGAGAATACACTCATGTAGAAAAAGGGATAAGAGAAAAGAAGGGGAAAAAAAAAGACGATCCCGAGGCAGAAACCTGCAAGCTATTTGACGATTCCATATCCTCGCAGTCACAGCAAACCCCGATAAAACTGGCAGCTGTAAGATGCAAGGTATCGGGCCAAAGAGATCAAGCCAGATGAGCAGATAGTCTTTTATCACATGGCTCGCCAATGGAAGAAGAGAGGGCACTGCGTACGAGTACGGTACGTAGGTCATGCCTTGAACCAGGCGCGTGGGCTGGGAAGATGAGAATGATCATGGAAAGTAGGGGAGCAGCCGAGAGGAAGACAAGAAACCAAAAGCATACTCCTACACGCACGCAAAAAAAAAGGGAAAAAAGGAAAGAAAAAAAATAAGAGAATAAGAGACAGGGATAAAGTTGGCCAATGGGACAGACAGGGTAACAAAAATTTGCGTCTTACATGCATGCAAAGACGGTAAAACAAGCACAAAGAATTTAGAATACTCGCAGATACTTTGTACATGCAGAATCGAGGCGGGCGCCGTGGGTTTGAGGAAGAGGAAAAAAATAAGCAAGCGGAAAAGCGCAAGGAATTGGGCAGTGCTCCGAGGTGGCTTATTTTTTTTTTCTTTTTGATTTTCCTTTTCTAATTGGGTATTTTTGTATTCTCATCTTTCTTTCCTCTTGTACCTACTCCGAATCGATTATCCATTGCGTCATGATCACATTGCCCTATTTCATCCCTAGGTATGGGTTTGTATTGTACACCGTACGGGCACTGATAGGTAGATCCCTTGTTGAATTGAAAGGCAAAAAGGGTTGAAGGAATTAGGTACATGCCAACCGTTTTTTTTTCATCTCTTCTTTTTTTCGTGTTTTCGGAAAGTCTTCCGCCGAGCGTTGCGTTCTGTGCGTCAGCACGGCGTTACACAGACATGGCAACAGCATGGTTTGAAACCCAAAGAGGAGCAGAAGCCACTGCAAACGAGAAAAATAAAGACGAAAAAGACAAAAGACCGGCGCATAATAATTGGCCGGCCGAGCGGCATGCAACCTGTCGAGTGTGTGTTGAGAAGTGGTTAAGTAGTATTGAAAAAAAATGATGAGCTCTAGAGGATGAGGAGGGGAGATACGCGTATGACGACAATCACACAGTAAAACTCGTTACGAAGGAGGAGGAAAAAAAAGAAACAATGTCCGGAATAGACGCCGGGGTTAATGAGTGCTCAACTAGACGGTACGGAAATCTCCACGTTTCAACATGGTGTCTGCTGCCACACTTTCGTCATCAGCCAAGCCTCGTCAAAAAACTCAAATACTGCTGCAGGCCAGAGCTGTCATTCTGTGTGTGTGACTACTCCGTACCCAAGGGGGTAAAAAAATTACAAAAAAGTCGAAACGAGTCGCGCATAAAAAATAGACCTTTTTGACAGGTCCATAGGGCTGCAGAACGACAGGGATTACGAGACAAGGAACAAGGGGGTGGTGTGGTTTTGGCGGAGAGGGGAAGCTGCTAGCAGCGCATGCAGTATCAAGTTACAGTCACGTTACAGAATGCATGTGGGCTGTGGCACGGGTCACGGCCGCATTATGTACAGGTCGCCCATACGAAAAAAAAGGGAACAAGCAAGCTTATTTTCCAAATACACGTATTTTGATTTCGATGGCGTCCAACGTTTTTATCGTACGCTTCCTCCGTTCAAAGTACTTGAACGTAGTATAATCTCACGTGACCCGGCTGGAATTCAAATGAATCGCCCCCCCCCCCCCCGACAAGTTCTTCGTGCCTTCCAATTTCAAATGGAAGGAATCTTTTGACAGGTGTCTTACTCCGTGGATAGGTACCCCTCCTTCCGCCGCAGTTTGGGGCAAGCAAAGGCGGCAGGAGGCCAGGCCGCCGCAAGGCTTGGCGTGTGCGAAAAAAAAGGCAGTCACGACCGGCGCCGAGTAGGTGTGGGGCCCGAGCTTTATTGGATCTGTCATCACTGCTTCCAAATACATGTACATGTGTACATGGAGGGGTACGGGAATACATCCATATCTGATGCATCATTGGTTCACCGATACTGTCGTCATCATCTGTGTTCAGTGTTCCGTGGAACAGCACTCGCCGTATTGCGTCGGCATGGATGCGATGCATAGACGCAAGTCGGCTGTAAGAATTATAACATCTCCGATCGGAGAGGGTCGTACGACCTTTTTGAGTACATTTTTTTGAAAAAAAAAGAGAGAGAGAAGAAAGCAAGGAAAACAATATGTACTTTTCGTATATCTATGTTGAATATTTCCAATCAAAAAATGGAGAATCACCAAAAACCACTGTAAAGAAATGTAAAATGCAAAACCAACTCCCCGAAAATCTCCTTCCCCCGGACCGTCGTCGGCACACAGCCAGATCTTGACCATACCTCGTCAGCATGATCAGCCGCCGACGTCATTCGGTCAGCAATCCCGAGCCCCAGGTAAGCAAGCCAGGAGAGATGCAAGAGATGCAAGAGATCCGCGAGATGCACAAGATGCAACAGCCGATTCGGCGCAGCATCGGCAGACAGTAGACGGTAGACCACAGAAGACAGTCTCACGCCGCAGATCCTCTCATCCCTTGTACATGGGCCAAGAATGCGTTCCCGATGGTCTTGTCTTAGATGTACTTGTAAGGGTTCATGATGCCGTTCTAGAAAAGTCAAGAGTCAGTAACTAGTACAAAACGAGGGAAAGGAAAAAATAGATGGAAGCAGAGGAAAACAGAGGCAAAATACTCACAGGATCAAACGACTTCTTAATCTGCTTCATCAGGCCGAGCATGGTGTCGCTGCGGCTGTAGCCAATGTACTTCTTCTTGGCCAGGCCGAGACCGTGCTCGGCGCTGATGCTGCCCTGGCGCTTGGCAATCCATTCATAGACAAACGGCTCGAGAGCCTTTTCCAGCTCGGCCTCGTACCGGCGCACGGGAATGTTGAGGTGCAGGTTGGCGTCGCCCATGTGGCCGTAGCCGACGACCTGCGCGGCGGGGAACGAGGCGTCGTCGCCCATCAGGCCCATGTCCGTCAGACGCGCGCGCGTGTCCTCGACCAGCTGGTACAGCTCCGTCAGCGGGATGGACAGGTCGTACTTGTACACGCCGCCCAGGTGGCCCAGACACTCGGTGATGCCCTCGCGCCACGCCCACAGCGCCTTGACCTGCGTCTCGTCCTGCGCCACCACGCCGTCCTCGACGATGCCCTGCTCCATGACGTCCTCCAAAAAGGCCTCGAGCTTGGCCGTGTCGTGCTCCGCGTTGGAGCCGCTCGTCTCGACGAGGCAGTAGAAGCCGTGCTCGCCCTCGAGCGGGTGCCGCTGGTCAGGGCGCACCGTGCGCACCACCTGCTGGCTGCTGGCATCCATCAGCTCAAAGGCCGACAGGATCTCCGAGAGCTGGCCCTTGGCCGCGCGGAACGCGCGCACCGCGTGCTCGTACGAGGGCAGGCCCAAAAAGGCCACGTTGACGGCGGCCGGGCGCTGCGGGCACTGGATCGACACGCCCGTCACGACGCCCAGCGTGCCCTCGGCGCCGATAAACAGCTGCTTGAGGTCGTAGCCCGTGTTGTTCTTGCGCAGCGTGCTCAGGTCGTCGACCACGGTGCCGTCCGGCAGCACCGCCTCGACGCCCAGCACCGTGCCGTGCAGGCTGCCGTAGCGCAGCAGCCGCAGGCCGCCCGCGTTGGTCGACACGTTGCCGCCAATCATGCACGAGCCCTTGGCGCCCAGGTCCAGCGGGAACAGGTGGCCGCGCTCCGCCAGGTACGCGTCCGCCGTCTCCAGCACCACGCCCGCGTCCGCCACCAGCACGCCGCTCGCATCGTCAAACGACCGGATGCTCTGCATGCGGCCCAGGCTCAGCACAATCTCGTCAAACACGGGCACCGAGCCGCCCACCAGGCCCGTGTTGCCGCCCTGCGGCACCACCGCCAGCTTGTGCTCGTTGCAGTACTTGAGCACCGCGCTCACCTCCGCCGTCGACGCCGGCCGCAGCACCAGCCGGCTGTGGCCGCGGTACTTGCGCATCCAGTCGCCGTTGAAGGCCTCCACGTCGTCCTGCGCCGACGCGTCCGTCACCGCATCGATCACGCCATGGGCACCCAGCAGCTCCTTGAAGTAGGCCACGTGCTCCGCCGTCACCTCGCCGAACCGGGGGTCGCGCTTCAGGTCCGGGTACCGCTCCGACGTGCGCATAATCTCGGACCGCCGTGCCGTCGTCGGCTGCCATGCCCGTGCCGCCGAGGTCGAGAAGCTGCGAGTGCTGCTGGTGCTGAAGTTGAGAGCGGCGCTGCGGGAGATGGAGGCGGCGCGCGGCTGCGCACGCAGTGCCGACGTGGACGATTTTCTGCCGGCCGCACCGGCATTGGCAGCCGCCCTTTGCAGGGTAGCCGACGAGACTCGTGTCTTGAAAGCCATTGTCGTCGTTGTGTGTTGGTTTTTTTCGGGTTTGTCCTTCTTTTTTCAAGAAGACAATTTATTTTTTTATTTTTTTTTGTCCCTTGGACGCCGTATATATTGGGATTTGCTCTCTTTTCCGCCGAGTTTCTCTCAGTCTATTTCAAAAGGCAGCAAGATCACCAGCAAGACAGAAAAAAAAAGACTCGGCTACTTGACGACGACAACAAGTCGGGTTCCGAAGACGGCGTGGCCCCGAAGCCATGACCCTTTTTTTTTTACGTTTACTCTTTACTGTACGGAGTAACAGCAAGAGCCCCGCCCGCGGCAAGGCGCCGTCGTAGGAGCACATAGCCGGCGCACGTCACTCCAAAACAGCCGATCATGACCTGTCACGTGTAAGAAGCACAGAACATATGTGGATCCCTTCTAGGCTCTAACAGACCAATCAAAATGCCGAAACTGCTCCCCCAGCTTCGTCAGAGCTTTTGGAGCCTGGCTACTGCAATGGCTAGCAGCAAAGTAGCAGCAAAGCAAGCCAGCCAGCCAGCCAGCCTGGCGACGACGACGCACGACGCACGACGCCCCACGACACGACGACCATCGACGTTTGACCATTACGAGTTTGGATTCTTGACGACACGCCTACGACACGAGACGACACACTTGCATCACAACGATCTGATTGTGTCATTGACCTATTAGTTGATTCTTCGTGAAAGGGTCGACTTTTTTGCCTTTTTCGCCTTTGCACAATCTCACGATATCTCGACAAAGCTTCACTTATTGAGCAGCCATGGCGTCTGGTTACGACAGAGCTCTCTCTGGTACGTGCAATTGGTGTGACAACGTTCTTTCTGTGTTCTGTATGCTAACTGCTCCTACAGTCTTTAGGTTCGTGAGACGTGCTCTCCCCTCCCCCCTCTCCATCATCCCAATCATCATCCCCGATCCAACCATCCTCATCCCAACCAACCTTTCCTACGCCATCTAACACACACACACACACCCAGTCCTGATGGACACGTTTTCCAGGTCGAGTACGCCGGCGAGGCCGTCAAGCGTGGTACCTGCGCTGTCGGCGTCAAGGGAGCCGACGTGGTCGTGCTCGGCTGCGAGAAGCGCTCGGCCATGAAGCTCCAAGACACGCGCATCACGCCCTCCAAGATTGGCCTCCTCGACACCCACGCCTGCCTGGCCTTTGCTGGTCTCAACGCGGACGCCCGCATCCTGCTCGACAAGGCCCGGTTAGAGGCCCAGTCGCACCGTCTGACGGTCGAGGACCCCGTCACCATCGAGTACATTACCAAATACGTCGCCGGCGTCCAGCAGCGCTACACGCAGAGCGGCGGTGTCCGTCCGTTTGGCATCAGCACGCTCATTGTCGGCTTCGACAAGGGCAGCAAGGTGCCCCGTCTCTACCAGACCGAGCCTTCGGGCATCTATTCTGCTTGGTAAGTGGGGGACGGGGGATATTCATGGCTATAAAGTCACATCTAACCATTTCCTTTTTTTTTCCTTTTTTTTTAGGCGGGCAAATGCTATTGGACGTTCTAGCAAGACGGTTCGCGAGTTCCTTGAGCGCAACTACAAGGAGGACATGGACCGCGAGCAGACCATCCAGCTGGCCATCAAGTCGCTGCTCGAGGTTGTCCAGACGGGCGCCAAGAACATTGAGATTGCCATCATGGCACCGGGCAAGCCCATGGAGATGCTCCCCGTCGAGGAGATTGAGAACCACGTCAACCGCATCGAGCAGGAGAAGCAGGAGGAGGCAGCCAAGAAGAAGAGTGGCCGGTCCGGCGGTGCCGGCAGCAGCTCGGCAGCCATCCCGACACGGGGGGCCGCCGCAGGCCAGGGTGACTCGGACGACTAGATGACGCCGGGTTCAGAGCAGATTCAGTAAAGGGGATAGAGAGGGAGGGAGAGGGTTTGATGTGCAGTGGATGGGCAGTGTAGAACATGGCTGCTTCTTTTGCCTCCTTTGTGTTTCGTTTCATTTACAGTTTTTTTTTAACGTTGCAGAGCGTCGTTCTCCTGACCTTTGTGGATGTCTTTTTTATTCATGACCACACCGAGAAATGAGAAGAAAAAGAAGAAAAAAAGTAAAAGAAGGAAAAGAAGTACCTACATCACTGCTTTGTGAAGTATAATCTATTCAGAAGGACGATTCAACACCACCAAATGCTTATAAATGCAATCAAACGCTTTGTCGTATTGTCCGGATATCCGGAAAGTGTAGTCGTAAATAAAAGAACAAAAAGAATAAAGATCATGGAGAGCTTCAAGAGAGCTCGATGCTCAACGCTCGCAGCTTTCTCGGGGGGTATACACATGCTTCGTGTCGCTCACCATCCTGCTTCTCTGCTCCAGACACTCCGCTCCAGCCACTCAACCCCATGGTCTCTCCATCCATGCAACAGTGCCTCGCTGTCACTGGAGCTGCCGCAGCCCGCACCAGCCCTCCTCAACCCCTTCAGCCCAGACGGTCGGCGTCCAAGTCGGGGTCAAAGATGGTCCGCTGCGCCTGGGCACGCACGCGCTCGTCCTTGATCATGCGGTTGTCCACGCGCACGTCCTCGCTCTCAATCGTAATCGCCTGCTTGGGCGTCACCGCATCGAGCACAAAGTGGTTGTCGCAGTGCGGGCAGTACTCGTCCGACTCCTCAAACTCGCGCGCATCCTTGCGGAAGCACTTGCGGCACTTTTTGCACGCAAAGATCATCTCAAAACGCTGCAGCAGGGTGTGGTCCTCCTGTTCCGTGTGGCACTCGACACAGTCAAACCACTTGCGGCAGCATGGTGACCGGATGGACACCTGCGCGTTGAGAACGTGTTTGCTAAAGGAGGGGAAGGGGGGTCAGCTTTTGTTGATCAGGGGCCTGTGATATTGCTATTTCTCTTTCTCTCTTCTTTTGTTCCTCTCTCACACCGCACTCACCACATGATTCTGTCGTGTTTTTCTGACCCCTCTCAGACAATCTTTGCTGTCATCGACATCGCCAGAAAGCAGGAGAAGGCCAGGGACCACCCATTCATGCTCCAGGACCCTTTTCTTCGCTGGCCCTGCTTTGGTAAGGCTCAACTAACCCCTGGCCGCAGCCTGGTTAGCCTGGTGGCGACATCACGTGAGTTCGCGGACGGCCCCACTTCAGCCTGGAAAAACGCACTGCCGGTTCTGTCATCAATCGCGCCGCCTCCATCGACTAGTGGCTCCGTCGCTCTTTATTCGTGACGACACACAGCCGCCCGGCGCTTTTTTCTTGTTCTTCTCAACAACCTCTTTGCTTATCCATCAACATTATTTTTATATTTCTGATTGCTTCCGCCATCGCCATCACAAGCGGTCGACGACAGATTTATCCTCCCTGCCGATAAAGAGTTGGACGAAAGTCTTCTCTCTTCGACTCCAAGGCTTTTGAAGCCTTTTTTGACGTTCAGCGCCTCGTCTGCTCACATCTTTGCCCCTGCCTGCCGACATATCCCCCTTGGATTGCATCATGGCTCCAAAACGCAAGGCGCCGCCGGTATCCGGCCTGTCTGCCCCTGTGAAAAGCGGCAAGGTGTCGAGCGGATCGACGCCCGGCCCCGGCACGCCGCGCAGCCCCGTGAGCTCTGATGTCGATGCAGCGAGCGATGTCGATGGCGACGACGACCCTCTCAGCCCGGCCGAGGAGGAGAATCTCGAGAAGGCCGTGCAAAAGTACACGCTCGACGGCCAGCAGCCCAACGGCGGACGGCCCACCAGCCACATCGACGCCGCCTCGCGCTTCTTTGGCCGCCGCGACTTTTCCTACCTCGAGCTCAAGGCCGACCACCAGAACCGGCCCATGTACATTGACCCCGAAAAGGGCTTCATCATCTTTGAGAGCTTCCACCCGCTGGCCAAGCCGGCACAGGACTTTCTCATCACCATTGCCGAGCCCATCTCGCGCCCGACGTTTATGCACGAGTACCACTTGACCATGCACAGTCTCTACGCCGCCGTCTCGGTCGGCCTCAACCCCCACGACATCATCAACACCCTCAACCGCTTCCTCAAGACCGACGTGCCCGACGTCATCCGGCAGTTCATCATCAGCACCACGGACAGCTTCGGCAAGGTCAAGCTCGTGCTGAAAAACACAAAGTACTTTGTCGAGAGCAACGACCCCGTCATCCTGCAAAAGCTGCTCAAGGACACCGTCATCGGCCCGCTGCGCGTGCACCGCAGCGAGGGCATCTCGACCACCGTGGCGCCGCGTCTCAACGGCCTCGTCATTCCAGGCACGCAGAACGCCGCTGGTGTGCGGCAGGCCAAGGACCTGCAGCAGAAGAAGAGCGCTGCCATGGGAAAGGGCGGAGATGCCAAGAACGGCGGCAGCGGCGGTGAGGCTGGCGACGAGGCAGCCAATGGCTTGGCGGAAGACGGCAGCGTGCCCCTGGATGTGCTGAACACGGCGCTCAACGAGGAGGACGATGCCGATGAAGAGACAGAGGCCGTCCACTCCTTTGAGATTGCCGATCATGGTATCGAGGCCGTGCAGAAGCGCTGCCTGGACCTCGGATACCCGGTACTCGAGGAATACGACTTTCGCAACGACGAGGTCAACGCCAATCTCGAGATTGATCTGCGGCCCAACGCCCAGATCCGGCCGTACCAGGAAAAGAGTCTCAGCAAGATGTTTGGCAACGGTCGCGCCAAGAGCGGCATCATCGTGCTGCCGTGTGGCGCCGGCAAGACGCTCGTGGGCATCACGGCAGCGTGCACTGTCAAGAAGGGTGTCATTGTGCTCTGCACGAGCTCCATGTCCGTGGTGCAGTGGCGGCAAGAGTTCCTCAAGTGGTCCAACATCAACCCGGACGACATTGCCGTCTTCACATCGGACCACAAGTCCAAGTTCACGGGCAACACGGGTATTATTGTCACCACGTACTCGATGGTGACGCAGACGCGCGAGCGGTCGCACGACGCCAAGAAGATGATGGAGTTCTTGCAGGGCCGCGAATGGGGACTGATGCTGCTTGACGAGGTACACGTGGTGCCGGCCAATATGTTCCGCAACGTCACGTCCAACATCAAGACGCACTCCAAGCTGGGTCTGACGGCCACGCTGCTGCGTGAGGACGACAAGATTTCGGATCTCAACTTTTTGATTGGTCCCAAGCTGTACGAGGCCAACTGGATGGAGCTGTCGGAGCAGGGCCACATTGCACGCGTGCAGTGTGCCGAGGTGTGGTGTCCCATGACCACCGAGTTCTTTGAGGAGTACCTCAAGTCGTCGAGCCGGACAAAGCAGGCCCTGTACGTCATGAACCCGCGCAAGTTCCAGGCCTGCCAGTACCTCATCAACTACCACGAGTCGCGCGGCGACAAGATTATCGTCTTTTCCGACGATGTCTTTGCCCTCACAAAGTACGCCACGAAGCTCGAGCGCGTGTGCATTTACGGCGCCACGAGCCAGAGCGAGCGGCTGCGCATCCTCGAAAACTTTCAGCACAACTCCAACATCAACACGCTCTTCCTGTCCAAGATTGGCGACACGTCGCTCGATCTGCCCGAGGCCACGTGTCTCATCCAGATCTCGTCCCACTACGGCTCGCGTCGTCAAGAAGCACAGCGTCTGGGCCGCATCCTGCGTGCCAAACGGCGTAACGACGAGGGATTCAACGCCTTTTTCTACTCGCTCGTGTCCAAGGACACGCAGGAGATGCTCTACTCGTCCAAGCGCCAGGCCTTCCTCGTCGACCAGGGCTATGCCTTCAAGGTCATTACCCAGCTGCAGGACATTGACAAGACGCCCGGTCTGGCCTTTGCCACCGCCCGCGAGCGTCGCGAGCTGCTGCAGGAAGTGCTCGTCGAGCGCGAGAAGCTGATGGAGGACAAGGTCGACGACGACGACCTGTGGGAAAAGACAAAGGGCAAGTCGCTCAAGCGCATCCCCAAGGCCCGTCGCACAGCCGGCACGCTGGGCGAGCTGAGCGGCGGCCAAGACATGGCCTATATCGAGCAGAACAAATCGGTCAACAAGTCGCTGAAAAAGGGCGGCAAGAAGGGCGAGAGCAATGCATTCTTCAAAAAGCTGCAGCGCGAAAAGGAACGCCGGCGGCAGCAAGCACAGGAGGATTAGACTGTTCAAATTCTTTGCTTCTTTCCTCTCCCTTTTTTTTTATCTTCTTCCATTTCTTTTCCTTGTTTTTATTTTCGATACACAGCACTTGGCGTTTTTTTTTCTTTTTTTGGATGGCCGGTTATATATTGCATCTTACTCCGTACTCATCATACTTTACGTTTAATGTTGTTTTGTTCTGCTCTTTGAAACCTGAGAGAATAAAAAAGAGATATTGCATGACACAATCAAAGATATTGGGGCCGACGCATACTTCATGATCCTCCTTTGTCGTCTACCTAGTTGCGACGCCCCCTCACGGGTTCCAGACCTCGATGTGAAAGCTTGATCGGTATTTTCCGTCGATCTTTAGTGTCACTAGTACACGGAAACGGCCTTTTGGCGATGAGGGGAAGCTCTCGTATTTCAAATCAGTTTCGCAATACATATCCAGTTTGGCTCATGGCTTTTAGGTATTTCGTCCGTGTCGTCCGTGTCGTCCGCCTCCGTGACTCTGGAGAGACTTTCACTGTCAGTTTTGCTGCCGTGGGGGCGGTATATTTACTCCGCACGGAATATTTGCTCGCGGCGGCCGGAAAGGCGAAATGGTTAAAACGCCGACAGGATTTACAGAAAAAGTACCAGCGGAGTCTGATAATTGGGGGTTTTGGCCGTCGATCGGCCGGTCTCCAGAGGGTAAGCACCGGCACCTTCTCTATTGGGCAGTACAAGTACGAAGTACGAGTACTCCGTAGGTGTGTTGTACAAAGGCCCCACGCCTGGGTTAGGCAGCGAAATAAGAAAAGAGGAAACAACGACTATCTCGTAAATGCCGTATTCTACAAGGTAACAACAAAGAGAGAAGGAGCGATGGCAGCATGAGACACACAAACGGAAGGTGCAGTTTGCCGCCCTTTGGTGTCCTCTGTCGCAGGTTGTCGCCCTATCTCTCATTGCTCATCTCGGCCATACTTGCCGTGTTGGCCTGTAAAAGAAATGCGTATGGCAAGAGCTATCTCACAATGTACTTTGCATGTACCAAGCACTTACCCCATACGGATAGAGGTCTTACTCCCATCCATAATTGAAACGTTCCACGTTGCACTCAACAAGCCAATGCAATATTTGCTGAAAATAAGCTTTAATGCACGCGCCTTTGTACGCACCATTTACAGCCGTGGAGCGCTGGAACGCCCGCTGAGAAATAAAAAAAGATGTCGTCGATATCGGCAAAGACACTCTGTGAAACTGCAGTGACCTCTAGGAACACGCCCCGTGGGAGTTATATGGGTCCAGGAACGATGCCAACGCGCTGGGCAGGGTGCGACGGACAGCGCATCTTGGCCAGCAAATCACCGCCTATCGGCCCTGCCAAAGAGAGCTCTGGCCCCAGCAAAGAGAAGGTGCGACCCGATACCCACCTGCACTAGCGCATGGCTAGCGCGGGACCAATGCCTCAGCACGCAGTTGCTCCTTCTCTTTCCCTTTCCCGCCGCGATTGCGACACGATGGTGTGCGCCTGTCTTTCTATACTTTTTGCTGCAGCGCCTTGACGAATTGCCCGTATATCCCTCCTCGCGCCTTCCTGTTTCGCTATCGCCGACAGGGAAGGACGCGCACGTTCTTTTCTCTCTTTTTGCTCTCACACCTGTTGCTCCTTCCATTAAATCGCCCTTTCCATCTAGACACCTTCCATACACCATTGGCACCTTTTTATTTTGAATGCTGATTCCTGGCGCCTCACTCGTTCTCACATAATCACTATCGAGACGTTTAAGACCTTCCCAAAAGAGCCTGAACGACCGCAAGCTCTGGTTGCTCGAGTGTCCTTTTTTTTCTTCTTTCCAACGACGCGTCCCACGGCCAATCCAACTCTCCGACCCGCCGATACCACCATTCCCCCAGCAAAAAGCGAAGCAGGTCAAAGCAAGCAGAAAAATAAGTCTCCGGCGACAATAGTAAGCCACACACACGCTATTGCTAGGAATACACAGCAAACGGGGTACATTCTCCGACACCTTGCAGCGGCTGAGCATTTTTGTACCTTTTTACCTTCTTCCCTCCAAGAAGAGTGCGATTGTCGTTTTCGTCGGATTTCCCACCCATATCATTGTCGCACATCCCCTGCTTTGATTTTTTTATTATTTTTTCCCCAACTCCCCCAACGCACGATCCTGACAACTCCTTTCAGAATACGGCTGCCTAGGAATATACGGAGCACGCGTTCATCAGTCTCTGCCGACTCAGTATCTCTATCATCCCCGCCGTTTCGCCGCTACGAACGCACCTTGATGTGCCGGGATCCTTTCGGTGGCTGATAACGCCTTGCGACCTGCAGGTCGTTACATCAACGGCGTTTCGTCGTCACTGTCAGATTCTGACAGGAAGCCTATGCGATCGACCACTTGAAGCAACCGCATACCAGAAAAGACGTCGTCTATATACCCCGTATGCTCAGATCTGACACTTTGTCTGACGCCGCGCGGAATGTAAATTACATTCAAAACGAGCAAACGGATCACTACCAATTCGAACCAACGAGGTCGCCCTTATCTATGCTTGCACAACCATATACGGAGCCTACATAATTTAGCTGTTCAATCAACAACCCAACGACTGTACGACAAACCATCACCACCAGCCCAACCCACTGGCCCGCCATGGACCAGGCAGACAAAAAGACCATGGTCTCTTCCATTTCTCCGCGAGGGTCGTCCTCGTCAATACGCTCGGCAACGCTGGCAGATGGCGCCACCGAAACAGACTCGCTGCTCCCGGGCCAGTCGACATCACAATCACCCGGCGAGCCGTCCGGCGACACCTGGGATGGCGGGCTTGATTTCATCAACGAGCCATGGTACCGGAGACCATCGGTGCGTTTGCATGCTCTCTATCCCCTCCCCCTCCCTGCTTTGGCTCTTCCTGTTGCTAACTATGTCCGCCTTCTTCTCCTCCAGTTCGTTTGGATGATTGCTCCTTACGCCGTCTTTACGCTCGCCATGGGCGGCTCGATGGTGCCCAAGGTGAACCTGATCATTGGCGTCATCTGCCAGTACTACTTTGCCCACCGCGAGTCGGAGGGCGCCCATATCGTGCCGGGCGCAGACAACCCGCAGTGCCAGGTCCCCGCGGTCCAGGAAATTGTGGCCACCTTCCTCCTGATCATCAGCGTCACTACTGGCGCAGTGAGTGCACTTACTGTGCCCAAGCTCGGCTCGCTGTCGGATCGCTATGGCCGCAAGGGCGTTCTGGCCTTTACGTCCCTTTGCAGTTTGATCGGCGAGCTGATCATCGTGCTTGTTGCCGTCTTCCCCCAGACGGTCCACTACAACTGGATTATTCTAGCCGGCTTCATCGAGGGTCTTGGAGGCTCGCTCACGGCAGGCAACATCGTGGGCTACTCATACACGAGCGACTGCACGCCGCCTTCCAAGCGCGGCGTGGCCTTTGGCTACATGCACGCGTGTCTCTTTGCCGGGTTTGCCCTTGGCCCGCTGATGGCCGGCTTCTTTGTGGCGTGGACGGGCTCGCTGCTGTCGATCCTGTACGTCAACCTGGGCTGCCAGGTCGCTTTTATTCTGTACGTCATCTTTGTGCTGCCCGAGTCGGTGTCGCACCGTCGCCAGATGCTGGCGCGCGAAAAGTACGCCTTGGACCTCGACTCGCGCGCTGAGAGATTCCGTGCAGCCGACCAGCGCCGCGAAGAGGCCCGGCAAGCCGGTCTCCGCCCTGGCAAGAACACACTGGCCGGCTACGGCAAGGCGCTGCTTGTGCAGATCCGGCGCAACAACCCGCTGCGGCCGCTCAAGATCCTCCGGCCGGCGGGTCCCCAGAACAAGCGCGTGCGTCGCAACCTGCTTGTTCTGGCGTCGGTGGACACGGTGCTCGTTGCGGCGGCCATGAGCATGGGCAGCGTGACGCTGCTGTACAGCGAGTTTGTCTTTCACTGGGGCAACTTTGAGACGTCGCTCTTCATCTCGGCCGTGTCCATGGTGCGCGTGGTCGTGCTGACGTGCATCTTCCCCGTCATCAACTACTACTTCCGCGTGCGCCCGGCGGGCCGTCTGCTTCGCGAGAACGGCGGTGTTGCTCCTCCCGAGACGAGCACGGGCGCCGACCATCTGGATATCTGGCTCATCCGCGGAGCCGTGCTGTCAGACGTCCTCGGTGTGACAGGCTACGTGTTTGCGCGCACGCCGGCACTGTTTGTGCTGAGCGGTATTGTGACGGCGTTTGGCGGTCTTGGATCTGCGACGATCCAGTCGACAATTACGAAGCATGTGCCCCCGGACCGGGTTGGTCAGCTGCTGGGCTCGGTCGGCCTGTTGCACTCGCTCTCGCGCATTGGCGCACCACTTGTCTTTAATGGCCTCTATGCGGCCACGGTGGGCAGCTATCCACAGGCTGTCTTTGTGCTGCTGACGGGCGTCTTTGGCTTTGCGCTGCTTCTGACAAGTCTCATCCGGCCATCAGGTAAGTTGAACTCACAATATGCCTCTCTTTTTTTGTGAACTACATTGCTAACACCTTGAACAGTCTTTATGACGGAAGTGGAGAACGAAGACATCAACCCGGTGATTCCTCGTCGCAGCACGGCGGCGCAGATTGATGCTCTGACAGAAGACGATGTTGCGACCCAGATGTGATGTGTGTCGTGACGTGTGTTTCTCTGTTGAAGCTATCTACGATATCCGATCATGTTGGCTTTGCTATAGACGAGTTTTCCCACGACCACTCCTTTCTATTCTTTCTTTGCATTTTGTTTCACCATCTAATTTTTTACTATTACGGCATGCTCTATTTGATTTTACTTTATATGCTAGCATCTACCATTTACAGTTTTGAATAATGATATCCCGCGAGGGCTTTGAGCTTCGAAGACGAGTTTCTTTACCTTGATAATTCTGTCACGTGCAAGTGGACAACACGATGATTCGCTCGCACTTGCTGAAATTGGCAGGTTGTAAGGCAAGAAAGGGCATAGTGGGTTCCGAAGGAGGCGCTGTGGAGACGATCCTATTGGCGCCTTTTTGTTTGGGTCGGTGTGATGTCAGCAGGGATTTTTACCTTGTTTGGCAAGTAGCTCTGTACGCGCATTCAATCGGATACCTCAGGTTTTTTGCTAGCGTGAGTTCTTCCACTTGACACGGACCATAACTCCAACTTGTTTCAATTGCACAGCGTTTGTACTCCGTACTCCGGCCAGACAGCGGCTCAAAGACAAAGCAACAACGAAAAAAAGGTCCGATCGTCGAGTTCCCCAGTTTCATCACGCAGCCAACGCGCCATTTTACGACACAGTTCTCGTTGGCATTGCCTTTTTTTTCTTCTTTTATACCTTTAATACCTATTTTTCGGCTTCTTTCCACAGCTGCTGCATGAAGGAGCAACAACAATAGACATACGGAAAATGTCATCATCACCAAAACCGACAGATTCGCCAAAGACGGGCGAGTCGTCACAGGCCGGGCCAGGACCAGCGACGGCGGCGGCCGTGGCTGCTCTTCCCGTGCTGGAGGCTGCCGAGACGCTCGACAAGCAGACGGCCCTCGATATTCAGGCAGCGCGAACGCTGGCAGAGCATCTGCCGCAGGGATACACGGCCGACTACCTCCGCGAGCAAGGAAACGGAACCGACGGCGAGTCTCCCGATGCAAGTGGCGCGGACACGGCGACAGTGCCAGTAAAAGAAGCAACATCAGCAGCAACAGAAGCAACAGTAGCAACATCATCAACAGCGGTAGACACGCCAGCAGCCGAGTCGTCGGGAGACGGAGACGTCTCATCGCTGCAGCTCCTGGGCGGCGATGTGCATCGGTCATTGTTCCGCATGGCCGAGGCTGGCATGCGGGCTCAGACGTCGTCGCCGCGGCCGGGATCGCCGTCGACACCGACGCCGCACCATCGGCGGTCGGCCACGGTGTCGGACATGCAGTTTACTGCCTTGAGCGATGACGAGGACGATGGTGGCAACGAAAACGAAAATGGAAACGGCAACGGCAGCGGCAGCTTGCGTCGTCTTCGCGGGTACGGCACAGTGGGAGATGGTGTGGCCGTTACGATGGACGATGCACCGTCGATGGACGTGCGCGAGATGATGGCACCGCAAGGTTTCCGTCGCAACTTTGTTTTCCAGCAGCGCCAACAGCAACTGCAACAAATGCAGCAACTGCAAAAACAACAGCGCGAGCGCGAACTGGAACAGCGCGAGCTGCTGATGCAGCGCAGACGGTCACATCTCCGGGAGCGACGCAAGCAGGCGGTGTTTTCGACGGCGGTGCGGATGCCGATTGCTCGCAACTTTGTCGAGTTTCTCGAGCTGTACGGCCATTTTGCCGATGAGAATCTCGAGACGTCGGACGACGACGAAGAAGAGGGAGCAGAAGAGGGTGTCGAGGAGGAGGAGGAGGAGGAGGAGGAAGAGGAAGCCAATGGCGTCCTGCCTGATGTTGAGTACCGCAGTGGCCGTCCGCGGAAAGTGAAAACTGGGCAGGTGTCGCACGAACGGCAGCCTCTGCTCCATCGCCGTGCGACTGGCATCAGCGCACTGGCACGGGGCGGCGTTGCATCGACAGCAGCGGGAGACGAGGCACCAGCAGCAACAGCCGCAGCAGCAGCGCACGCAACGAGCGAGGGCGGCAAGTCGAGGGCAGGCCTGTCGCAGGCGTTCTTCACGCTGCTCAAGGCGTTTGTGGGCACGGGCGTCATGTTCCTGCCCAAGGCGTACAACAACGGCGGCATGGTGTTCTCGACGGTGACGCTGCTGGTGGTGTCGGTGATGTCGATGGCGGCGTTTGAGCTGCTGCTGCAGTGCCGGCAGCGGTACGGCGGCGGCTACGGCGACATTGGCATGGCGATTGCGGGACGGCACATGCGCAGCCTGATCCTGGGGTCGATTACGCTGTCGCAGCTGGGCTTTGTGTGCGCGGGCGTGGTGTTTGCGGCGCAGAACCTGGCGTCGTTTGCGACGGCGGTGGCGCAGGCGGCGCATCCGGTGGTGTCGACCAACGCGCTGATCGCGGCGGAGGTGCTGGTGCTGGTGCCGCTGGCGCTGGTGCGCGACATTGCGCGGCTGGGCCCGGCGGCGCTGCTGGGCGACGTGTTTATCGCGATCGGGCTGGTGTACATGTACACGTACGACGTCGGCGCGATTGCGTCGCGCGGCTGGCACATGCACGAGACGGTGCAGCTGTGGTTCAACCCGTCGGGCTACGCGCTGACCATTGGCGCGACCATCTTTACGTTTGAGGGCATCGGGCTGATCCTGCCGATCCAGTCGTCGATGGCGCAGCCGGAGCGCTTCCGCGCGCTGCTCGCCGTGGTCATGGTCATCATCACGGCGGCCTACATCTCGGTCGGCGCGCTCGGCTACGCCGCGTTTGGCATCTACACCAAGACCGAGGTCATTGACAACTACCCGCGCGACAGCGCCCTCGTCCAGGCCGTGCAGTGTCTGTACGCGCTGGCCGTGCTGTCGGGCATGCCCGTGCAGCTGTTTCCGGCCGTGCGCATCATCGAGGGGCGTCTCTTTTCCGGTGGCAGCAGCGGCAGCAGCAGCGGCGGCCGCCATATCTCGGGCAAACGCAACCCGCACATCAAATGGGCCAAGAACACGCTGCGCGCCGGCATGGTCGTCATCTGCGGCGCCGTGGCCGTGATTGGTGCCGGCCATCTCGACCAGTTTGTCGCCCTCATCGGCTCGCTGGCCTGCGTGCCGCTGCTCTTCATCTACCCGCCCTATCTGCATTATGTCGCTCTCGGCGCCGAGGCAGGCCCTGTCGTGCGCGCCTTTGATATTGTGCTGACCATTCTCGGCTTTATCGCCATGATCTACACGACCATTGTGACTATCCAGAGTGGGCTGTAGGGGGGGAGGGAGGAGCTGATGATGGAGAATAGAAGGGAGAAGGGAAAAAAGGAGTAAAAGGAGGAAAGCAAGGAAAGGAAGGAACGGAGGGAGGCTGTATTGATTATGGATTATATATGATCGTGATCTGCGAGACTGGGTCTGCTTTTTTCTTTTTTGGTTTACTGGCATATCCCTTTAACAGGACACATTGCATGGCGTTTGATATTTCTTGACATCTATATACAACATTGACTTATTATATAACAAAATGAAAGTATGACAAGTCATCTACATACTAGGAAGTTATGACTATTCTTGCCTTGTTAGGAAGTGGTTGGCTGAAAATGCATCTAAAAGATACGCACTGCTGCACATGCCTGCCTACTAGATGCACTTTAGCTACATAATTTGTTCACGTGACCGTCATTGCGGGCCGAGATTGGCGCAGCGAACACACAGCGCACACAGCACACGCAGCGCCCAGCAGCACACGGTCGCACCTGCCCATTTTGTCCTTGGAGCCCACCCTTTTTTGCTGGTTTTGCTGTTTTTGCTAGGCTGGTCCCTCCCTTCCTTCCCAAAAAGCAACCCGTGACTCGCGCATCGACGCCCAAGCCCAAGGAGGAGGGAGCTGGCCAAAAACACACACAAAAAAAGGGAAAGAACCAAAACACGTTGCAACACTGCCACAAAACAACACCACCACAGCTTTCCCCTCGTCTTGCTCGATATAACGTTCCAGACGCCGAGTTCTTACTTCTCTTTTCATTTCTTTTCCTCGTTATCTTTGCTGGACTGTTTTTGTCCCGCTGACCAGATTTTGGCGCTGCGAATTTCCCCTCCTCTCTCTTTGCGCTGTTTCTGATCTCACGACTTTTTTTTCCCCTCCTCTTGATCTCGAATTGGGATTCAAGAAGAGAGCGAACGACGAGAGAGAGTCAGAGACAGAGAGAGAGAGACGATTGAAGCCAAGGCGGACGCGAGAGAGAGATTGCGACACAGAAGCTTGACAACGATTGCGTGTTCCGCCCGCTCCAAATCAACAAACTCTCACCCCCTCTTTTTTCAACTCTTCCTCAAACGCCTGTTCCCCCCCACGATTCTGCCTTGCGAGGCATTGCCTCGATATTGTCGACAAACGACAAAAAGAAACACTACAAAAAACATTCGAATTGCGTTGATGCATTCGAGCATCCCGCCTTACAATGACCACGCGATATACGTACACTGCAGAACAGCTGCTCGCCCTCCGCCAGTCGCCATTATGCGTCAAGCCGCCCAGCCTTCCTCCCACCGAGCAATGGATGGGGTGAGTTGACAGAGAGAGAGAGAGAGGGAGAGAGATTGGGCGTTTTTGTTTGCGCTTGTTCTGACTATGTGACTCCCCCGTACAGACCTCAAGAACGTGCTCAACGGACGGTGTCTGGTGATATCCGGGCCAAGCCGGAGGGCTTTGCTCTCGATCCTCGTCGCCACACCAGAAACCCATCGAGTGAGTTGGCAGCTGTCGTTTTTTCTTGTTACGGATTCCTTTTTTTTTTCGTGCCCCGTCTAACAATCCAGACCCTGAATCGGCGGCCGGCCCCATGGGCTCCTTTTCTACCCTCCGCAAGACCAAAGTCGGCAGCGGAGACATTGACCGTCCGTTTCGCGAGCGCGATCGATTTGGCCAGTCGGGAGTAGCAGGAGCAGCAGGAGGAGCTGGTGGTAGTGGTGGTGGCGCCAGTGGAGGAGGAGGGGGAGGAAATGCTTTGTCTGCCTCGGCCAACTCGCGCACCCCTCTTCGCCGGCGTGACGGCGACCAGGAAGGCGAGGGTTGGAGCACGGTGAAGCCGCGCAAGAGCTTTGGCCATGAAGGGGCTGAGCGTTTCCACCGTTCAGGTCTGGGAGGAGGAGGTGTTGGTCTCGGCGGCTCCGACCGCATACGCGACCGCGACGACGAAACCTTTGGCGAAACACGCCGTCGACCTGGCGGCCGTGGCAACTGGCTCAAGGTCAGCAACAGCAACGAGGTCAACGACGACAACCGCAATGATCGTAATGATCGCAATGATCGCAACGACAGAAGCGACAGAAATGATCGCGACCGCGGCTACAATGAACGTCCAGGTATGCGCGAACTGCGCGACCGCATCGACCGCACCAAGAACTGGCGCGAGCGCGATCCCGAGGCCCAGTCCTACAACGACCGACACGACCGTAACGACCGCAACGATCGCCATGACCGCCATGACCGCAATGACCGTCGCTGGGGTCGCGACAACAACGACTACCAGTCGCGGCCCGAGCGCGACCCCGAATGGCTCGACGAGGAGGAAACCTTTGGCAGCGCCGCCGACAACGACAAGCCGTCCGCTGGCGGCCACACCGAGGAAGACTTCCGCCGCTTCATTGAAGCCCTCAAGAGTCGCGACGCCGAAAACGCAAGGCAGGCCCAGGGCGGCCAGGCTGCTGGTGATGCGTCTGCCACCGCAGCCGAGGCACCCAACCGCGGCTGGCGGCCCGACGGCCCCATATCTGCATCTGCCGTCGACGGCCGTCCCGACCGGTTCTTTGAACAGTTCTCCAAGACCGCCGCCGCCACCAAGACCGACGACAACGGCGCCGGCGAGACTGGCGATGCCGTGGTCAAGCCCAAGGCCAGCAAGGCGTCCAAATTCACCTCCTTCTTCTCGGCCCAGGAAGACAGCAAACGCCACGCCGAGCCTTTGCAGCAGCAGCAGCACCCGAATCAGCAGACAGAGCCCCAGGCGCCTCTTCCCGCTGCGTCTGCCCCTCCGGGCTTGCCTCTGCAGCAATCGCCCCCTCCAGCTGTCGGCTTCTTTGGCGCGTTGCCGCCTCCCGATGCCAATGAAAAGGAGGCCTTCCAGGTGCTCCTGCAGAAGCTCCAGAGCCAAAAGTCCCAGGCCGGCGACCGCACTGCTGTTTCCGGCCCGCCTGCCAACACGGCCACTCCTCCCGGCCTCGGCCCTTTCCAGGAACCACCTGGATCGGGTGCCAGCATGCAGTCCGACAGCCGTGCCTCTCACGCCCAGCACAGTCTCCCCGGCCAGCACAGCGGCATCACCTCGCCCGACCAGGCCTACCCCATGGCTCAGCCGCCACCCCGCGACGACCTTCGCTTCCGCGGTGCTGTCCCACCGCAGCAATTGTTGCAGAACCTCTCTCTCGACAGACAGACCAACAAGCCCTCGGCCGGTGTGACCGGCGCGACCGGCGCGGCAGCAGCGCCATCGCCCCCGACATCTGTACGCCCCGACCAGATGCTGCAAGAATTGCTTCTCCAGCGCCAGCAGGCATCTAGCCAAGAGTCGGGCGCTCCAGCAGGTGCGCCTGGTCGCGTTGCATCCAACGGATCATCCGCGCGTCCCCGCGCCAGCCCCGGCGCCGCCCATGTCGCCAACAACTCGCAGACAGAGTTCCTCATGCGCCTGATGCAGGGACACACAGCTGCCCCGCCCCCTCCCGCTCCCTCGCAGGCATCCGATGGCGGCCGTCGTCCTGACGGTCGTCCCGACGAGAACATTATGCGTATGCCGCAGCCTCAAAAGCCCGTCAATATCCCTCAGGCATCGGATCGCGAGGATCTGGATATGACTCGCGAGCGTGAACGTCAACAAGCTCAGCAGCAGCAACACCGCCAGGGTCCTCCTGGACTGGAAGAGTTTTCTCCCCCGTCGCAACCGACGCATATTCTCCAGCGTCCCCCGCCCGGTCTCGACCACGGCCCCGGACAAGCCGGTCCAGCACCTCAACAGCAGCAGCAGCAACCACCGTCCGGCCAGCCCGGTCAGCCTGGTGCTCCTGGTGGCCGTATGGGTGCACCTCCTGGACTCGGTGGTCTTGGTGCCAACAATGGCGGTGCCGGTAGTGGTGGCAACACAAGCAATGGCGGCGGCCGCCCGATGCACGGCATGCATAATATGCCGCCCGGTATGATGGGCATGCCCATGCCCAACCCTAACATGCAAGGTCCTCCCGGCATGCAAGGACCTCCGGGACCTCCGGGACCTCAGGGACCTCCGGGACCTCCTGGCATGCAGGGTCCGATGCCGAATATGCCGAATATGCCTCCCAATATGCCCCCCAACATGCCTCCCAACATGCCTCCAAACATACCTCCTCCTCCCAATATGCCCCCCAACATGGCGGATCTGCGCAACATGCCACCGATGCCGCCACCGCCTCATCCGCCTCACCCGTCCATGGGCATGGGCGGCGGTATGGGCGGCATGATGATGGGCGGTATAGTCTTTTCGCCGAATGGTCCCTTCTCTCCGAATGGACCATTCTCGCCCGATGGTATGCCACCTGGTGGTATGCCCGGCCCCGGCGGTCCAGGTGGCCCCGGCGGTCCTCCACGGAACATGCCCCCGCCGCCCGGATTTTTTGGCGGTCCTGGCGGTCCTGGCGGTCCCGGCGGCCCTGGTGGTCCCGGTGGTCCTGGTGGCCCCGGTGGACCCCCTCCTCCTCCTGGACACCCGGGATTCATGCCTCCTCCCGGTATGGGATTCCAAGGCGGCCCTCCGCCCATGGACGGCATGCCGTTTTTCAATGATGGCCGAGGAATGCCTCCTATGCCTCACGGTCAAGGTTTCCGGCGGCAGTAAGCCTTTGTCACAGGAGGGAGCGCAGGTAATTGTGGAAAGGATGTGAGCCTGAATTTTTATTTCTTTTTTTTCTACCCATATTGTGGCTCAATAAAAACAGGGAGTGACCCAGAATTGGGGAGGTCACTCGCCAACGTTTTGGGAGAGAGATGCAAAGGTTTCTATTTTATGTAGTTGCACAACAAATGTAAAGATGGGGCGGGCGGGGAGAAAATGCTGGGGAAACAATAGTCATGTCTAGGAGGTTCCATATCTTTTATATCTTTTTTTCTCTCTTCGTCCCGGTCAAAAGGAAGAAGGAAAATGGGAGAAAAGAGATCCATTCCATTTTTTTTTCAAATGTTGGGAAAGGAAATATATTCCAGCCATGAGAAACCTCACGTCATCATCATTATCGTCTTTTCGTCATGTAAAAAAACGCGTAGTTTATTTAGGTATAGAAACCCTATATGACTGTAACCTCAACGTGTACCTTTGTAGTTGCATCTCCTATCTCCGTCCCCTGTGGTATCGTATCGTTTCTTTAAAGGTCATAAAAGAAATCAAACGCTCGCAATACAAAACACAAAATGAAAGAAAGATAAAAAGGAACCTTACACCAACACCAGTATCAGCAGTATTCAAAAAAAAAAAAAGAAAGAAAAAAAAGAAGTGAACATCCCATGTCATCGGACAGACATCAACGCCGGGACGGCGACAAGCTGTAAGGGGCCTGAGAGTTTGCTTGTTAGCATACGCTGTCAAATAAAAAGTATACACATCAGTCGAATGTTTTGCTTACCAAAACTTGCTTGGCGCTGCAGACGCGGTACGCCAGCTTGCGCACCGTGCCGTCGGCCGGCACCACGGCAGCGGCAAACTCAATGCCAAACATGTGCTGGATCGCATACACAACACGCCGCGCGTATTTGGAGTCGCGCTCCACGTGCCCGCCAAAGACGTCGTCCACCGTCGTCGGCGCAATGTCCGGGTCCCGGTCCAGACAGTTTTGCACCACGGGAAGCAGCGCATCCTCGACGGCCTTTTCATAAATGCCAGCCGTCGCGCTGTCCCGACGACCATGGGCCGCCGCCGTTGTCGCCGCGCCCGTCATCTCGCCGTCCGTGTCGTCAAACTTGCTGATGCGCACCTCAAACGGCTGCGAGATGGCCATCACATTATGGCTGCCGTCGTGGTGGTACCGGAACTCAAAGACGCCCTGCGTCCACCACAGCCGGTCGCCCTCAAACACCATCTCGCCCTGCACAAGATGGCCCTGGTCCTTGCCATCATCATGACCGCCAGCCTTCTTGCCGGCCTTCTTGCCAGCCGGCTTCTTGGACGGCTGCTCGACGACCACCGGCTCGTCGGACGACAGAATGCCCCGGTCCAGCGATGTGTCGTATGCACCCTTGGTCGTCGGCACCCAGTGACCAAGAGACGTCGTCTCTGTCGTCTCGCGCGACTCGTTGTTGGTCACCATGTACAGGCCGACCCAATCCTTCTTGCCATGGTTGGCCGGTGCCGTCCAGCGAACACGGATAGGAGCGCCATACTGAAGGCCGATCGTGCGGTGCTGGGCCGTCTCCTTGGACGACGACTCGGACACAGTGGCCTTCTCGCCCTCAACGACAAGCGTGTACTGCGAAATGTCCACTCCGGCAATGCTATGGGAACCGTTGCGAGACAGGGACAGCCGGGCCGGGTACCGGTTGATCAGAGCGCTCGTGTCGCGAACAATATTTGACACGCCAGCCGCCAGCTTGGGCTGCGCGGCATCCACAAGCTTTTCCACCAGGTGCTTCGTGTCGCCCAGAACGCGGTCGACGCTGTCCTGCCACTCCTTGACCGGCGGCGGCAGCGACTTGCGGATAAACTTTGTCAGACCAGCCTCGGAGCGCAGCTTGCGGCCGTAGATCTTTTGCATGTGCGGCTTCTCAACATAGGCAAGGAACCACAGCGTCAGAATGTGGCCAATGAGAGCCAGCAAGAAGATGGGACGACTCCAGGTGATGAGGGCGGCTCCCCACAGACCGGCAGTGCCAATGATGCGTTCGGGGTTGTTGAGGTAGCGGTAGATGGACTTGTAGGTGAGCTTGCCGGTGCTGTCAAAGAAGAAGTCGCCGTAGAACCATCCAAAGTCGTGCAGCTCGTCGTAGATGCTAATGGCCGTCCACACCTGCAGGGCAATCAGACTGCTGCCGAGGACGTGCTTGAGAATGGCCCAGCCAGAGTGCCAGTTCTCGGGCACAACATAGAGCTTCCAGCATGCCATGGCAAACGACGTGTGGCACATGAAGACGCTCAGGTGGTACATGGCCTTCCACTGCCGCCACGCTTCATCGGCGCTCTCGCCGTACTTGAGAAAGTGCCGCGTGAACCACTTGTCGGCCGACTGGCGGCGCAGAATCATGCCGAGGCCGACCGAGTGCCACAGACGCCAGGCCATGGCGTGGGCAAGAAAGAGACCCTGCCAGAGCGTCGTGTTGGGAGTAAAGGCGCCCAGCAGCACGAGGTAAGAGACCAGCAGCAGGACAGAGTAGTCGATCGAGCGGAACAGGTCCAGGTTGGTAAGACCCCAGAGGTCGTGGACAATGGCAGGCGAGGGAGCCGCAGCAGGCTTGCCGTTCTTGTTGTTGTTGCCGTTGCTGTTGTTGTCGTTGACACTACCATTCTGCATGTCCCGAGACGGCAGCGCAGCCAGCTCGTCGGCGTTTTGCAGGGTGCTACCACTGCCACGAGCATGGACAGAGTCGGACCGAGCAGCACGGGTCTGGGGCGGGTTGTACGTCTTTTCAATATGGGGGTTCTCGACGACAGCAAGGAAGATGAGCTGAGCGAGGTGAGCAATGATGGAAATGAAAAGGACGTCGTAGCTGGCGGCCATCATGGAGATGCCATAGTAGCCGGCATAGCCGATGGAGTACATGGGATGGGGAGCCATCTCAAAGACGCCGTCAAAGGTGAGCTCCTGGTCGATGAGGTAAAAAAAGTCGCCCCAGTACCAGGCAAAGTCCTTGACAACACGGTGGGCATCGAGCTTGACCCAGAGATTGAAGCCAAAGAGGGCAATGCCGACGGTCCAGCGGGCCACGGCCATGGCGGCGCTCTCATCCTCGGGGCGGTGGGCGCAGACAACGGCAAAGAGGCAGTACGAGACAAAGTCGCACATGAGAATGAGATCAACGACGCGGCGGAAGACGAGCCAGGTGTTGTACTCGAGGGGGGCCTCCTCGAAAACGTAATCCTGCGGGATCTTGGCCTCGAGCTCCCACTTGAGCAGGCGGTAGAGCCAGGGCCGCGGGTTCTTGCCCGTCTTGGGGTTTTCAAACAGCTTCCAGCGACGAGCCCACTGCACGAGAAGACGGTACTTTGACTGGACCGTCAGCAGACTGCCAATGCCAATGTTGTAGTTGGCACGCCAAAAGAGGAAGATGGCGGCGCAAACGGGACGCTTCAGGCCGGCCGGCAGCAGGTAGGCAACGAGGATGTGGAGGGCGAGGATGGCGAGGACGACGGCATCGGAAATGTTCTTTGGCTGGCGGGGATCCAGCAGCTGCGAGACCATGTCGTGCGTCGTGGGAACCGTAAAGACTGTCCATATAAGGCGGTGTGTTAGCCAGACACACGCTCAATTTCCATAAAAGGCAGTTTTATTTGCACTTTCTAAAGCAAAAAAAGGTACGTACCGGTTCCGTCGGGGGTCCGGCCATAGGTGCGCTGGGGCTTGGCCGGGTCGACAACAGCGTCTTGCTGGCCAGAGGAAACGCTTGCTGCCGAAGATGTGGGCGGGCTGGCTGTGGCGTCAGCGGCAGGCGGATGGCGCTGCCGTAGTTGTGCCTCTGACGCCGGATGGTCGGCGTCTGGGGCAGCACTCATGGTTGTTGAAAACGGTTGATTTTGCGGAGTGTGGAAAGGAAGAGAGAGAGAAAGAGGAGAGATGGGAGAGATGGAAGGGAAGGGGGAGTAAAAGGGAAAGAAGAGGGTGGGGGAGAGGTAAATGGGAAAGAGCACGAGGTTCCTTCCCCAAATGCCGACAATGAGTTGAATCAAGGCAATTGCCAATTGGAGGTTGAACAGGAGGGAAGGAGCAAAAGCAAGATGGTGTGTTGAAAGCTGCACCAAAATAGGAAGGGACGAGGGACAGGAACACACAAAAGGACTGGAAGGCACAGAAAGACAAGAAGAAACGGCAGGTGACACCCAACCAACTTGTCAGCCCGGCCGGCTTTATGTAGTCACCTAGACGTCTTGTAGGGCAGCGCCGGCAGGTGCGAAGGAGATGTAAAAGTGGGCCTATGACAGAAACGGGAAAGAGGGCACAAGAGACGAACCAAGGGGTTGATTTTCGCCAAGTCAGCCAAAGAGAGCGATTTGTGATGATTTGTTTGCTTTCTTATTGCAAAGTCTTATTGCAGAACTATATCCGTATACGGTGTTGCAGTGCATAAGAGGCAGACCGGTGCGCGACCGGTGCGAGGCCGATGCGATAAAAGGCTCACACGGAGCACACACGGCCCATATGAGCATATGAGCCTGTTTACACAGCGCTCTCGACTTCCGGCCTTTGCTCCTTCCGTGCGGGCCCTCTGCCGTGGAGCTCTGGCCAATCATGTGTTAGCGTTCACAGCCCACCCCCACACCCTCTTTGGCCAAACGATTGCTAAAAGAAATCGCTCGTGCAGGCTGCCAAGCAGGGCAAACAGGGCGGCTTTTTGTAGCTCTGTCGTTCCTGGTACCGACACGGAAAACGTGCAAGGGGCATTCGATACAAGGCTCTTTGAACGACATATGAGGGGAAGGAAGGTATGATCATTGAAAAGGATGGCTATGATGCACAATATCCAAGTTGTCAAGTCGCACCTTCTCTCTTCATCTCAACGCATGTGATCTGTGGGTCTGCCCCACAGTGACCCAATAGAACTTTCAAAGACCCAAGACGGCAAGAGAGAATGACAGCAGCAAGTGGGTACTGCGCGTACCTACGGAGTACTACCGTTTCCTTTTGGCTTTTTTTGTTGAGACAAGTGGGAAAAGGCATGAGGCCACTGAGAAAGAGCCACTGCAGCCTGCTGGAGCCCACTGGAGCCCACTGGAACCCACTGGAGATACTGAAAATACTGAGAATACTGGAGTGTCCACTGAAGCAGCAACTGCTGTACCCGCTCTGTCCACGCGAGTGTTTTGAATCACATGTGAAAACTTGATTTTTGTGCGTATTTTGAGCTGCGTGAAGCTGCACGAGCTGCACGAAAGAAGCATAGTCAAAAACGAGAATCGGACAACTGCAGAGCCAAAATAATAATATAAAAAAAAAAAAAACAACGGAACGGGGAAATAAGCTGCAGCATTGGCGTTTCCCCCAACGTCTTTTTTATTGTCCCGCCGGTCCCCGTAGCCGCGGGTTGATATCTCCGGAGTCGCGGAAGGCCAAAGAAGATGAGCGAATACGACAAGGGGACTTGGGGGAATGGAGCAGCATTTCGTGAGTGAGCTTTTTCTGATATGGAAAGGTATGAAAAAAGGCTAGAACATGACAGACTCACAGGGGTGTCCCCGGAATGGATGGACGTGGTCCCCTGACAGCGGCAGTTTGGGCGTGTAGCTGTTTGGGTGGTTCGAGCAACAAAGGAACGACGGCTGCGAGATTATGAGAGATATAGATCCAAGGAGTATGAGAGATATATAGATGAGCTGTGCTTTTATGTACTCTGCACCTCATACCACAAAAAAAGCATGACGTAACGGACTGCGCGGCATGAAAGAAGTGACGACCGTTGGGCTGAATATTTTGAATATTTTTTTTTGAATGGCGGATTTACACCGGGTAAGGGAGAAAAGGGGGCTGAGAAAACAGGATGGTGCCCAATGAGGAGAAGAGTGCTATTTCAGGATTTGATTCTGATTTACGCCCATTGGTCGTCTTTGTGAAAGTAGAGGGCATCCATGACAGATAGGTAGTCTCCAAGGTAGGCATTCATTTCACAGACATTTGAGATTTGCTTTCACTCCTGGCTGCATAGGTTCAGCATGACTCCAATGCTTTGGTAAACGACAGGAGTATCATTGAATATACCAGAGAAAATCGAAACATCCAGCTCAAGAAACCACAGACGAGGAGTCATGTTCAGTGGGTGTAGCTGCGGTCTCAGTGTCCCCTCCTGTCTCTGCAGCTGCGCCAGCTGAACCAGCTGCTATTCTGCCGGCAGTAGCAGGTGGTAGAGTATTGTGTGGCTGACGGGTCTCATTGAAAAGGGCAGAGGCCAGGGCATCCATGGCGTCAGCCATGTCGAAGCGGAAGAGTCCCTGGAGGAAATTCCACAGCACGCGAGCTATTCGCCTCATTTTGTTTTTGATATGCTGCAGACGACTAGTGGTGTCGAGTAAGGCTGCTCTTTTTTTTTTTCAAAAGGAACATGGAACGGAAGAGAACGACAGACGATTTATATTTCTAAAGGGCTTCTCGCAGCCCATTTTTATTAAGGCTGCAGCGGGTGGCAGTGATGAGCGTGTGTGTTTTAAGCTTCATCGGCAAAAGATATCTAATAATAATCTCGGACGCTACATCTCACCGCCGGCCATTAAGATTGCCCAGCAATCTGCTTTGCTCTCACTCGACAGAAATTTAGGATTTACCAGGATTTGTAGCCAAGCCACATGTCCGGAACCTCCACCACAGGATGCTTACATCCACACGGAATGGTATCGGGCGTAATAAGTTTCGTAAGGCTGACGGCCGTTGTACCGTATGACATACGCGACGCCCGAGTGCTCGGGTGTGATTCCATTCGGGGAACTCTACTCCGTAGGTATTATGTCGGCACTTTATCCCGTACGCCGGAATTCCGGCGCCCAAAAAGTCAAAGTAATCGTGACCGAACCGACATCTATTGGCAACAAAATAGAACGGCAGACATTGTGCACATGTAAAGGCTCTAAAAACAGAAAGAATCATAAAACACGTGTGCTTTTTGAATGTGTGCCCCCATCTCCGTCCCAAAGACAAGGAAATAAAAACAAGAGAAAGGAGACAAAAAACCAAAGAGAGAGACAAAACATGATCCCGTACATGAAAAAAAAACCCAACACAGCCAGCCTCAAACCCCTTTTCCCCCCATTCTTCCTTGTTCTTCTTGTGTTCTTTTTTTTTTTAGTTGGCCTTCTTGGCAAACTCGACGCGTATAATCAGGTGCTTGAAACCGAAACCGTCCATCTTTGCGCAAGCCTTGACGGCGTCCGACCGGTCGGCAAAGCTGACAAAAGCGAAACCCTTGGCCAGACCCGTGTCGCGGTCCTTGGCCAGGAAAACGCGCGTCACCCGGCCGAACCGCTCAAACATATCGCGCAGCTCCTGCTCCTCGGCCAGCTCTGACACGTTGGTCACGCGCAGCGTAGCAAAGTCGTCGCGCTCGCCGTACTTGCCGCCCATCGACGAGCCCGCCGCCGCACCAGCACCAGCACCGCCGCCGCGCAGAGCGGGGGGCACGTACGAGCCCTTCTTGTCGCCCGCGCCGCCGGCGCCACCGGCCGCGCCGGCACCGCCGGCACCCGTCGCGTCGTCGGCGCCCGTGTCGGCCGTCTCGCCCATCGGGGCCATGGTGTCCTTGTACGGGCAGCGCGCCGTAAAGTGCTCGCCGTTGCAGATACGGCACTTGACCTTCTTGTCCTTGAGCTTGTCCTTCATGGCGATGGCGTTGGGGTCCTTGGACTCGTCCTTGGCCTCCTTGCGCCAGTTGGCGCTCGGCCGGAAGATCATGTTCTCAGCCACCGACGTCGTGTCCGATGCCGGGCCGGGGCCGTCCTTGGCCGACAGACCAAACTTGGGCCGCGTCATGCGGTCCGCCACGCGCGGGTTGACCACCTCGCGGTGCGTCACCACGCGGATGCGGCGCGTCGTCTTGACCTTTTGGCCCTGCTCGTTGTACCGGTAGCTGATCGTCGTCTTGGTGCCATCCTTGTTCTGGATCGTCTGCGTCGGCGGCAGATCCGTCGACGCCGCGCCGCTCTCCTCAATATCGTCGTCGTCCGCCCAGTCGTGCTTGGCCCGGTTGGGCAGTGCTGTGGAAGCCATGATTGCGGGTGGTGTTTTTGTGTGTTTGTTGGATCAAATGCGAAAAGAAAAAGGACGTTGTTCTGTTGCTTTTGTCAAAAAAAGGTTGTTTCGAAACAAAACGTCGTTTTTTTGATGATGTTGAAAAGGGTTGATCGTGGGGTCAAAACGCCAAATATTTCGTTCCCCCCTCTGGGCCCCCTTCCATTTGCGTCGAATTTTTTGGCCACCGGTCATATTGTGGGGCGAATTTTAATGCAGGTACCTCGTCACCAAATTACTGCGACACGGTACGTTTCCGTTCCGTGCGTTTCTCCATGACTAGCGCCATTTCAATCGCAGACCGTATCACGTGCACCTTACAGAATATTATATAAGCCATACTGGCGCATCTACTGAGCGTTTTCGCCATCTCATTTCGTACCAGACGAGCTACCAGAGTTTATAAAGAGCGACCGACAGAACAACATGGAACAAAATCCTCCCAAGAAAATAGAAGACGATAGAAGACAACAAAAAAACAGTGGTATCTCGTCTCAACAACAATCACGGCAACACAGCCCACGAATCCTTCCGGATGCTGTGAAGAAAAAAAAAAAGGAAGGAAAGGTGGCAAGAGAATGAACTGGAAGGGGTGGGAAAGTGCAAAAAGGGGACTGGGACTGCAAAAAGCTCAACGAGACTGACCGTCCATGTGTAGACGCCACGCTACTTTCTCTCCTTTCTATTTTCTTCAATGGTGACAGCAACAAAAGCAACAAAAAAAGGAGATAGGTATGAAACACCGTGAAAACATGTAAATGAAGGACATGAAAATAAATCCTGGAAGACAAAAAGGGTTATATGGCAGTGATGATATGGAGCGGAAGAAAGGTCACTGGGAGAGGGTGGTTGGGAATGAAATGCACGATTTTTTCATCCACTCCGAGGCAGAGGCGGAAGGGCACAGGTCGGTGGCGGCGCTGGAGGCGGACCGTCCACCAGCTGCGAGAGGCTGCGTCGGTACAGCACAGCTTTCGAAGGCGTCGAGCGACTCGACATGGGAGAGTGCGTAGAGTGCGTCAGCAGGTCCTCTGTCACAGGCGGCGCCAAGCTGTAAGGCGACAGCAGCTCTGTGTTGGCGGGCGACCGGCTGCGGGTCGATTCGGCGTATGCGTTGCTGTTATTATTATTATTATAATTATAGCTCGACAGCGGCTGGTAGAGCGACGACGGCCGCTTGGCCACCTTGACAATATCCTCGTACTCGTCGTTTCGGCTCGGCTGCACAATCATGCTCGACCGCTTGTACACCTGCCGAGCCTTGGTCGCCGACGTGGCGGGCGGTGTGGGCGATGGAGTGCTGTGGCGGCCCAGAGACGAGTTGGCCCGCGGCGGCGCCAGAGGTCGCGACGTCACTTTCCAGGTCAGCTCTTCCTCCGAGTCGTAGGCATCGACGGTGGCCGGCGTGGGCGAGTAGCTGGTGTTGCGTCCGGTGCCGCGATACGGCCGCACAATCGTGCTCGTCGTGATGCGCTGCACAATGCTGTCGTCCGTCGTGCGCAGCGCAAACATGCTCTGGTGCCGCCTCGGGCTGTGGTGGTACGACGGCTCCAAGTCCGTGTGCCGTCTCGGGCTGTGGTGGTACGATGGCTCGATATCCGTGTGGCGTCGCGGGCTGCCATGGTAGAGCGACTCGACATCCACGTGGCGTCTCGGGCTCTGGCGGTACACAGGCTCGTCGTCGTAGTCCATGTCAATGGGATCGTCCAGATACTGCCGCTCGTCGAGCTCGCGAATGCTGTACTGAGGCGACTCGACATAGGACGTCGTCGTTGTCATCGGCGGAGTGACACGCCCAGGCGTCGCACGGCCAGACGCCGGCACCTGTGCAAGCCCAGACGACGACGACGGGCGAGACGGGGCTTGGTTCGGGTTTCCCCATGGCGAGAAGAGGATGGGCGTGTCGGGAACGTCAGAGCCGTAGACAGGGCTGCTCACATTGCTGTCGATGGCCGCCGGCAAGTTACCCATATCGCGCTGCTGCAGCGTCGACGAAACGCCCAAGGGACGAGGCGATGGCTGGTCGGTGACAATCGACAGCGGCCGGGACGTTGCCAGGAAGGGCGGCGGAAGCTTCTTTTGCGGAACGCGCACACCCAGAAGCTCCGGCATATACTGCTGCCGTTCTTCGTACACGTGCTCGGCATGCAGCTCGGGGCCTTCGAGGACCGAGTTTGCGCCGTACGGCTGCACGGGGGCCTGTCCTGGGAACTTGAGAACAGCCGAGAAACGCTTCGACGATGATTTGGGTACGCTAAAGTTGGGAATCGTTGCCGCTGCAGCCTCTGCCTCGGACGGCTTCTTGAGAGCAAAGCGTCTCTCCTCCTTGACTGGCGTGTTGGCATTGCGGCGCTGTGCTGCCGTCGGAACAGGCAGGGGCTTGGATGGCGGCGGGGATGCGGGCATGCCGGTGATGGGAACAGGGGGCGGTAGTTTTGTGAGCGCCTCCGTCACGGGCGCAGAAGCTGGCAGCTGCAGGGTGCTGACGGGCTGTGCAGCCGTCAAGACTTGTAGAGATTTGCGGCGCTCCACGATAACAGCAGCACTCGGCCGGGTCTGGGCATCATGCTTGGGGCTCTCCATGACCTTGGGCTGGGGTGTGACGGGGGTCGTCACGGGTGGAGTGGCGACAGGCGCTGGTTCCTCGGCAGGTGCAGCCGCAGCAAAGCTGATGTCACGAACGGGCGATGACGGCGGAGACGACGTCTCGGATGTCACAACAGTACGCTGGCCAGAGGAAATGTACGAGAAGCGGTTGCCGCTGTCGCGCAGGTTCTCCAGCTGGCGGCCATCTTGTGAGCAGATGCTGGTCGTTGCTGACATGTCGTCGCTGTTTGGTTCCCGTTCGGAGATGGCGGTGCCGATGGCGAGGGGCTGGAGATGCTGGGCATGCTGTGGCTGTGGCTGTGCCGCCGGTTGCATCTGTGCTTGTGCGTGAATCGGTGCCGGAGGCTGCAGTGTCCGGATGGGTTCCTGCGGAGGTTGCGCGTCTTGAGGTTGCGGCTGCGGTTGCGGCTGCTGCTCCGTCTGCGCTTCATGTTGGGCCTGTTGTTGAAGCTTCTGCTCCTGAAGCTGCTCTTCCGGCTTTGCAAGCTGCTGGGGTGGCTCCTGCTCAAGCTGTTCAGGCTGTTTAGGTTGCTCGGCCTGTTCGAGCTGTTCGGGCTGCTTGGGCTGCTCGAGTTGCTCGAGTTGCTCGGGCTCCTCGGACTGTCCAGACTGCTCGGCCTGTACCGGCGATTGGTCTAGTTGTGGCTGCTTCTCAGTTTGCGCCGTCTCCGGCTGCTGCTGCTGCTGCTGCTGTTGTTGTTGCTGTTCAGGTTGCGTCTCTGCCTGGGCTCCCGACTGGACAGGCTCGGGCTGAATATCGCGTGGGCTCTCGGCTGGAGCAGCCGGAATACTGGCAACATCCTGTGGCCTGATAATGCGTGAGAAGCGCTTCGGATCGCGCACAACGGGACTGCGCTTGGTTGCCAGCTGCTCCTCGGCAGCAACGGCCGGCTCTGTCTTTGGCGCACCCGTTTCTGTCAAGTGCTTCTTGCCACCCAGCTGTTCGATTTCGCGGCGCAGGATCGTCATCCACGTTTCGAGGTCTTCAGCACTATCGAGAACGAGCAAAAAGTTGGATGCGTGTCTGCGCTCATTGCCGCGGAAGGCCAGTCGGGAACGCAACGTGCGCGGCTCGGATGACTGGCCACCGTCGGCGTCCATGGCAGAGCAGACGCGCAGGACCCAGTGGCGGCCCGTAATGAGATCACTGGCAAAGGCGGCCGAGTCTCTGGTGATGGGCAAAATCTTTTCGGGTAGCCGGTCAAACGAGCCTTCGGTGGCATACTGCAGCAGGTAGCCAGAGGTGACGAGGACATATATCTTGTTGGTCCACTCGAGCCTGGACAAGGATCCGGAGGTGTACCGGCGATGCCGGCGCTTAGCCTTGTCGGTCACGGGCTTGTCGTCATCTGGCGTATCGGCGGCGGCCGTGTCGGCGCCGTCAACACTGTCGCGGGCGCCTTGCAGGCGCAACAGGACGTCGACGGGAGTGTTGCATGTTGGCAGCTGGGCGTGCTTGATGGCCTGCGGGTACGCCTGGAACAACGGCGGGGGATCCCATGTGGCGAGCGAGCCCCGTGTTGCCGCGTTGCGGACGGCGGATGCAGATGACTTGCTACGGAGAGGAAGCAGCGGCTTCTTGAAGCTGGTCGTTGGAGAAGGGACCGAGGGGGAAGGAAGGGAGGGGGCGTGGTGGAGCTGGCGGCCCGATGATGGTACCGAGATGCCGTGAGGAGGAGGCTGGACGTTGCGGCGCGCATGCAGATCTGGTGTGGGCGGGTCTGGAAGCTGCATGCGGCCCGCCGGCTCGTGCAGCTGCGCCGGCAGATCGGGCGGTTCATTCCTTGCCGGCGCGGAGTCCGACCTCGAGTTGTGGAAGGGGTGTGACCAGCTGCTAAAGTCGACAATGGAGGAGCGAACGGTATCCTTTTCCTGGGCGTGGGAGTTTGTCGACTTGCTGCGCGAGAAGAGACCGCGCAGGCCGAGACGTGATTCTCGGCGTACGAGCTTTTCAGGGGCCTGGCGGTGCGAGACGGGAGAGGCAGAAGGGATGGGCGGAACGGGGGGAGTAGCAGCAAGAGGAAAATGGTTCTCGTGGATTTCTGGAGGACGCATGCGACGAGACTGGCTGGAGTGTCTCTGCAAGGCTTCGAGGGCTGTGCGAGTAGGAGCTGTCGCGGCATCACGGACGGCCGCGGCCGATGACGAGCCCTTTACGGCCTCGGACATGGCGTAGGAGACCGGACCCCCGGCAAGGCATCCAGGAGGACTTTTTTCTTGTGAGTTGATATTCAATGGTTTGAGGATGATGCTTGGTCGGTCGTCAGTTGGTGAAAAATGGACGGAGGATGAACGTGGCTAAAAGTGGCTGTTGGATGGCGTCGAATGATAAAAGAGGCGCTCGCTATTTTAAAAGGGCTGGAGAAGATGTGAGGGTAGCGAAGATGAGACGGAGAAACTGTGAGAGGGAGAGACAGATGAGGCGAGACGCGGCGTAAAAAAAGAGAGATGGTGAGACTGAGTGAAGAAGGAAGCTGGGTGTAGAAGGTGTAAGACAACGCCCCATAAAGTCGCAGGCGCAAAAACGACGGGCGGGAAAGTCAACAAGACGGCAATCAACGACGTCAAACGATGCGAGACAGGTTGGTAAGGTGCTCTGAGGTGCACACAAAACAAATGCAGCAAAACGGTAGGGACGAGCAAGCACGGGCTGGGCGGGCGCAAAAGGCAAAACAATGAGCAACAGAGAATGCGACTCGGGGGAAGGAAATGACAGAACACGAGCAAAGCAGAAAAAAAAGGCACATACTCCGTACAGGCGCGCATATGGAGTAACGGAGTAGTACTAGAAAACGGCCAGGGGTCTTCTGTCTGCCTTTTCCGCTGGTCAACTGGCACAGGGGCAAGCAATTTTTCCCTTTTGCCAGTTTATGAGAGAGAGCAAATAGAGAGAGGCCCCGTTCAATGCAAGCCCATGCCACGGACAACCGCCTCGCAACACGCCCAGTCCCCTGAGAAAGGAGCGCTCCTTTCTCTCTCTCATTGCTCAAGAAAGGTCAAAGCTCCCAACGAGCATGGGGCTAGACACCTTGTCTATGAGTACGATAGACTTTTTGCGACTTTTTGCCCTTGTTCTTCCTTCTGGATTCCTTGTTCCCTCGTTCTTGGTTTCAGTGTACATGCACCGAGGTATCTTTTTTTGCGCGTTCTGCCCCGTGTGGAATGTCTTAGTCGATGGCCGGTAGCGCGGGACCGGTTGAAGCCAGAGGGAGTGGAGAGAAGGGGATGGGGACAGGAGGGTCCAAATGGGATTGTGATGGGTCCAAGAGAAAGGAAGAATGGGTCTCCGACGACGACCGTAACGGCTCTTTTTGGGATGTCTTTTTTCTTCCTGGACTCCATATTTCTGGGTCGTCTGCGTGGTCTGCGTGGTTTGCCGCGAGGTGGTTGGCAAGCCCGTTGGGAAAAACTATCACTTTGCCAGGTGAGAGGAGGCTAGCAGCGAGCCGGGTGATAGAATTGGGAAAGGCGGCAGTGACTGGACAGAGAGAAATGGGAGAAATGCGACGGTAAGTGACGAAACGGGAAAAGGTTGACAGGAAAGCACTAGTATGCACGGTGTAATGTAAGATACTCTGCCAATGTACTCGAATATATCCCACGGATGGATGCAGGAACAGGAGCTAGAACAGGAGCTAGGCCAGGGCGGCCCTTCCGGGGTGAGAGCGCGCGGGCTTGTCAACCAACAACGGACGAACGTAAGCGGCACCCGTGATTTCCGTCCTCGATATTGGGGCAAAGTGGCGAGAGGACAACGGAGGAGGCGAGGCATGAGAAAGCAGTAAAAGCTCTTCACTTTGTAAGAGGAAAAGGCAGTTTTTTTTAGCCAGTCTCTGTGAATCGTTCCATTCTGTCAGTCGCATGTCAATTTTTTGCGGGTAGCACGCCGGAAATGAGAGACAGGGGGGGACGTAGAACTGACCAAAGCCAATGGCACGCTGCAGTGACACTGTGAGGACGCCGGGGCCAAAAGACAGAGAGAGTAAAAGAAACGAGGCAGCACACGCACTTGACAGGAGACGGCGGTAGTGGAGGTGCAGGGGCATTTTTTTGCTGTTTCATGTGCCACTTGTTGGGCGTCTGGACCTCTTGGTAGTTTTCGCTTTTCTTGTCTTTGGCTTGGCTCAGATGGATCTTGAATGTGCCGGGCCCAGCAAAGACGCACGAGTCCAGACTCTTTCGACAGTGCATGGACGGAGTACTCGTACTCGCGCTTGCAAGACACTCCAGAACGATTTTTTTTGCTTGTTTCGTTTGAGCTGTTTCTTTTTTCCCGCCGGTCTGGGAACCGCGTGCTGCCGGTGATTTTTTGGGTTTGTAGTGGAAAGCTAGAAATGGAAACAGAAGCGATGATCGTGGAAAAAGGGGGGTGCAAAAGCGGCGAATATACATGTACGGAGTACTCGTACGTGGACAAAGTTACGCGTACGACGTCGCTATAGCAGGAAGGAGCCATGGGCAGCGACGGAAGGTGCAATGGATGATGGGTGTCGTTTTTACGTCTCGTTCGGGAAAGAACACAACCGTGACTGCACGCTCTTGCCTAGCCCGTACGAAGTTACTCGCACATATGGTGTACCGTAACGGAAAGAGCGATGGGCCGAGTCTACGCCGTGTCTTCAGGTACTCGTGCATTTCGGCGATGCGATTGGCAGCATACGCTGTCGCAGACATGCCGATTTTACGGGGTTTTGCAGCCATCGAAACCACCTACTGCAAGGGCACGGCAGTGCAAAAGGTAAAACGGTGGACCTGCATGCTGCAGGTGACGCCGGCAGTGAGTGCATAGGCAGATGGGCTGCAGCGCAGTAGGTACGGAGTAGCATGCAGGTCAAGACGCAGGAGCGGCACTTGATGTGTACCTGGAAGGTGCGATCGCTGCAGTTGAACAAGAAAAATAAGAAGGCGCACGAGTACAGGTGCTAGCTCCTCGCAGCTTCCAAGTACATGAATTTGTAAGATGACTTTGTAGATTAGGTATGCATTCCATTGATTATTATATTTTGAGTACGTGTCGAGGGGTATCGTCGTACACGTGGCTGATCGATCTAGGCACCTGGGTAGGTTCGGAGTTTTATTTTCCATCGGATCAGCGGGTATTTGCGATGTGGTACAGATGACGTGGAACACGAACTTCCTTTTCTTACCTACCTGGCAGGTGCAAGATTTAATTCAACGATTTAATTTTATTTAGGTAATCTTTGATATTCTAGTTTTATTTTTTTTTTATATTCCATTTTTTTTTAAAAAAAGAACCACACAGAAATAAATCCGAGATAATGTAAAGTAAATAAAAAGTCAGAGATGCATACATTTCCCAGTACCAGTATGTGTATCTAAAGAATGAAAAGACAAAAAAAAAAAAAATCATTGAAAAAAAGAAAAGAAAAAGAAGAAAATGCTGGTGCAGAATGCAAAGCTCGCCTTGCAGGTATCGCAGCGGAGGATATATCCAAAGAAAGAAAAGAGAGAAGAAGAGAAACAAGCAGAGAAGGAAAACCAAAAAAAAAGCGAAAACAAAAAAGTAAAGCACATCCCGCTTTCAACGCTCATCACTTCCCCAAACGTTGCGGAATTCATCGTCGCCGCCATAGTTGTAGGCGGGTGTCTGAACAAGAGTTGCGTCGTCGTCCTCATCGTGAGTCTGTGTCTGCTGTTGGGACTGAGGTTCAGGCTGGGGTTCAGGCTGAGGAGCTGCCCGAGGCTCTGATTCCGGCTGCGACGGTGTAGCCTGCTGTACCGCCGTTGTTGCCATTGCTGCTGCCGCCTGCGCCTTTGAGGCTGTCGACTTCTTGGACTTTTTCTTCTTCGACACAACCACGGCGGGCGTGGGCTCGTTGGGCGACAGGACAGCTTCATCGGGACTGCGAGTAGCAGTGTTCGCAGTCGCACCCTTGCCGGCCTTGCTCGTTCTGCGGCCGCCAGTGTTGTCGTGGCCCAGCCGGCCGCCGTTCTCGACGGCCGGAGAGACGGGAGGAGACGGCGACACGGGGGTCAGGTAGCCAGGAACCCGCTGGTACGTGCCGACAGCCGTCGTTCTCCAGCGCTCCTCACGCGAAGGAATATTGGCATCGACGACAGGATACTGCCCACGTGTTAGAAACAAAAGGACTGCGAAACTTCAAGGCCCCCACCCCCCAGACTTGTCACTTACATTCCAATCACCGTATTCAAGCTGGCGGGCTTTGGCATAGAGCTGCTCCATGTCGGCATCGAGGACGAGATCGTCCTCACCAGCATTGTAGTTGCTGTGGCCCTGGCCCTGGTTCTGGCTCGAGCCGGCACATCCGCTCGACGAGCTGCTCGACGACCCGCGGTCACCGAGGAGAGGCGTGTAGGGATCAGCCTCGCGCGTGGCCGCGCCTCGGGCCTTGTGCTTGTTGCTGTCCGGGCTGGGAATCCAGTACTTGCCCTTGCCGCCGCGCTCGTAGCGCATGCCCGCCTTGAGACGCGCAATGCGCTGGCGCGAGTCTTCGTGGGCGATGATCTTGTCATTGGCGTCAAAGTCGCGGTAGGCATAGTTGTCGCCGCGGAACGTGATCTTGGAGTCCTCGATGAGATCGCGGGGGCCAAAGGCGTCGCGCATGGCATAGCGAACAGGCATGCGAGCTGCCGAGATGCCCTTTTCGGCAAAGTCCTGCCACGAGAAGGCGTACCAGTGGGCCACAGCAAAGGCGGGCATCTCGATGCAGATGAGGGCGTCCTGGATGGCGGCGGCCAGGTTGTCGGGCGTGTAGCCCTGGACGTTGTCGGGCAGCGCGCCGATCCAGACGAGCAGCGACAGCAAGAAGCCCTGCCAGTACGAGGCAAAGATGATGAGCTTGACGCACAGGAACTTGGGGACGGGGCGGAACGGCTTGAGGTCCTCGTGCATGCAGACCCAAAAGAGGCCGAGCGAGTAGAGGCTGATGGTGACGCTCAGGTTGTAGACGATGCCGCTCCAAAAGTAGCCCGACTTGAGGCCAATGTATCCTTCCTGGTAGGTGCCGGTGGCCTTCATGACAATGGCGGCAATGCCGAGCAGCGGCTTGAGCCAGGCATACTGCAAGATGCCACGCTTGATGGCGAGGAACGAGTGCGGATCGGAAATGTCGACAGGGTCCAGCACGTGGTTCATGGGCCACAGGTGCGCAACGGGCTGACGGCCGTGCGTCATGATGATCAGGGCGCGCTCGCCATCGAGGTAGTTGATGAGCAGTTGGAAGAAGGTGTAAATGGTAAAGGCCTGTTTTTGATTTCGTCAGAGTCGTGCCAATATTGATTTTTCGAGGGCTGGGCAACTGCTCTGGCCGTCCCGATGGCAACGTACCTCGTAGATATCACGGATTGGATCAAGGAACTGGGCCGCAGTTTCGGAGACCATGCTAGAAAAGGACGAGATGGAGTAGATGGGGACCCTGAAGTGTCAGATATATCCTCTATGTGAGATACACAGCCGGGGCCAGAGATGCCGTGATAAGACGCGTACATGAGGAGGATGCGGATGACATAGCGCTGAAGCAGTGGTTTGCGGTAGTTTTTTCTGCGCGTGTTAGTTGACGAAGAAACCGAGACTGTGAGAAAGGAGCTGCCCGAGAGAACACGTACAATTGAAGCCAGATGGACCTGTCGTGGAGAGTTGTTAGCATGACAAAAACAGAAGGACATCAACACGAAAAAAAAAGCTCATACACAATCGACATCAACAACGCGGTCAGCGACGCGAAGCCGGCCGCCACTGTCGCGGCCTCGGCCAGCTTTTTGCCTGTGCCGCCGACCATGGTGACGTCCGGGCCGGGGCAGCGAGTGCCCAGTGAGTCTGAGACGCGAAGAGGAAGAAGTAGGACGAGGCAGCTCGAGCTGTAAGATAGCAACGGTCGTGATGATGACGTCGTTGGGACGCGGTCGGGGTGAACTGGCGGCCTACGACGTAAAGATCATCGTCAAGCCGGCCAGCAGACAGTATAATGACGCGTAGACGGCGCGCAAGTATAAGAATCGGCGGTGTGTGCGGGCCGGGCGGGGGTGTTGAGAGGGTCGATAATACGGAGAGCGGTGGCAAGGCGACGGTGAAGCTCCGTCGAGACGCGGCGTTGATCCCGCTAGTAGGGGCAGCAGCAGCAGCAGCAGCAGCAGCAAAAGCAGTTGCGGACGACGGCAGGTACGGAGTACATGTACACCCACGTGCAGGAGATACGGTTGAGCCCCACATAATAAGCTGCGGCTATTGGCCAGACCCGCACCTGCACACTCGCAGTAGAAAGTACGCAAGTACCTCTGTACTTTGTATGGGCTGCACGTAGCGGTGTCCAAGACCTTGCGTCTTGTCTGTGGTGTGTGCGTGTATGCAAGGCCATCAGCTGTCCAAGTCGCCGGGTGGTTTCAAGCTCCAAGAAGCTACACCAGAAGCTACTCCGTACATCCAAAAGATATTCCACTGCGTTTGCTCAGCCTTGTGCGCACCTGTCCGATATATCTTACTCTGCATCTTCTTCCGTATATTTCGTGCGCCCACAAAGTAGAATGAGCCGCTGAAAGGAAAGTCACGTGTGATGAGATGCTCGCTCGCTGCAGAAAGCAAAAAGAAGCAGCCATCGTGGGCATATACGGATCCATGCACGAAGTGCATCACGCATAAAACAGCAAGAGAAACATCGACCCCAACAAATAGATGGTTGCCTGCTTCTATTTGGTACAGGTTGCATCCATCGTTTCGGATGCGCACCAGCCAAGCATACCCCAGCACCATTCACCAAGTGCCAACACGGACAAGGCTGCATGGGACGCGACACACCTGGACACTGGGCACACCGGCTGCACTCAATATTGCAGTTTTTTTCTGGTTCTAGGCTCTTCACCGGAAGCAGAGAGACCACACCAGAGAGAAGTCCCGGTAATATACCCCCTTTTCTGGAAGGATTCGCCAGAACCAAAAAAAAATAAAAAATAAATAAAAAATAAATAAAAAAGCCAAATCGATACACGGAGTAAGTGTACGAAATAGGCAGTCGCGTCGATTATTCCATCACGTGACAGAATTTTAATGGAATTAGGAATCGATAGGGCCCCGCCCCCGCTAGCACGGGCCTACTCGGTACCTCTGCTACCACTACAAGATGCTATGTGAGACAGTACCAAGGCGGCAGCCGCGTTTGGCTACCCGATTCATCATGGTGCGCTGGGAATAATGGTCACATGCGGCTGAAGAGCCTTCAAGAACCCATTTAGGGCAATTTAGGGGGGTGTTTCTTACTCCGTAGTCGACCACATTTTGCCATCTCTTTGGCTGCCATGACGGAGTACCGCTGCAAGATGAGGGTCTCGTGAGCAAAACTCCATCTCTCTGATCGCCCTGCGACTGTGAATTACTCGGCAAATCTGGGTACGGAAGGTGCGCTGCAGCAGAAAGACGCCTTGCACTGTAAAATAAGTAAAATAAATGCCCGCAAGGCAAGAACCGCCCCCGGTCCCCACCATTACGTCCTGCACTGTTACGTCTTATTCTCGCGCGACAGACGGAAAGGCAGGTGCGACCAGCCGCTGGCGAGAGTACGAAGTACAGAGTACTCGTACCTGCTCGATATTGCCATCGATCAACAACCTAAAAAGCAAGCGCCGTTTTTTTCGGAAGGAACGCGTCTTCTCGTCCATTTCTGCCTTTTTCTGCCTTTCATCCCCCTCTTCATTTCTTTCTCTGTCCGTCACGGCCGGTTTGCGCTTCTTGCTGTCCCTTTCCGCCCACGCCCACATTTCTCTCCCTGATAGACAGCCGTCCACTTTTGCGCGCGTCTGGTTCCCGCTTATCGTCCACCGTCACGACATTTGCGACATTACGACATTTGCCAGTTTTCGAGACGTCGACTTTTGCCTCTATTTTTGGTGGCAGCAACTCGATATTTCTTTTGGCGTCTTTGCTGCCTACTGGCTGATACTACTGTCTGACGCTGCCTTCACCTGCTGCTGGCCTAGCCCTCACGTCACGATTTCACATCCTCGTCAACGGCCACAAAAGACGCGCCGGCGCACTCTCGTTTTCACGACTTTAAACCTCATCTCACGATCGTCGCCTCAGTTCAAAGCCATTTGACCCGACTTATCGCCGCCTCTACTTTCACTCACGAGCCATTCACCGACTACCCTGACACCTCACGCACGATTCACATACAGATCCGTCCTCGATCACGACGCGCTGACTTGCGGCGGCACATGAGCCTCGTCTACCTCCCCTCGCCTGGCGCGTAAAGTATAAAAGGAGGGCCTTCCACCCTTCTTTTTCGTTCACACGCATCATGGCTTCTTCCAACCCCCAAGACACGATCGGTGAGTGGTTTCACACCTTGTTTCATCCCACTGCCTCATCTCTTGCTTCCTCCTCCTTCTAACAGACCAGTCATCTCAGACGACGATCCTCCACTTTACGGTGACCTCCCGTGGACGTCCTACCTCGACCAGCCTAGCAACCAGTCGTCGATGATGGCCTTTGGCGACAACAGCCTGCTCAACCAATTTCAGTTTGACGGCAACATGGACTCGTCGTCGAACGTCACTCCCGACGGCACAACACCCCTCCTGCCCAACAGCTTCAACCAACCAATCTTGTCCAGCAGCCACGCGGCCACGCCCAGCGGAATCAACGACTTTGACATGATTGCGGGAGGTCCTCAACTCCATCAGCAGCCGCAGCAGCAGCAGCCCAGCGTATCCGACATGTTTCAGTTTGGCGGCCAGGACCAGGGTCAGAACCAACAGCCGGCGGCAGAGAATGCAAACGGCTTTGCCATTCCCAACGATGCGCAGATGGACCATCATCTTCCCCGGCTATCTCCACAACATGCTCATACAATCGCGTTTCAAAATTCGCTGCAGCACGCGATGGCGCCGCCAACGCTTAACGGCATGGCCGCCATGGCTGCTCGCGGCTTTACAGCTGGAGTGCCGCCCAAGAAGGAGGGGGAAGCGGCAGACGGCCCAGAGACAAAACGGCGCAAGGTCGAGCCTGGCCTCGAGGAGACCAAGATGATCGCGCAGCCTGCGTTTGCCAGTGCTGCCAGCAATGGAGTCGGGGCTGTCAAGGCCGAGAACCACGACAGCAAGGCCAAGCCAAACGCCGGCGCTGACACGCGGGACAGGTGGTCGTCCGTTAAGACCGAATCAGTGACACTGTCCAACGGATCAGAGAACGGCAGAGTAGACGTTGTGGACCTCGAGGACGACAGCAAGCCCGACGTCAAGCCGGCCAAGAAGAAGCCCGTCACAGTCGACCTCACAGATGGTATGCGCGGCACACCTCCTTCCTCACCTCCTTCCTCACCTCCATCCTCGCCCCCCTCATCACCACCCTCATCACCCATACTCTCCCTGCCCTCCTCCCCGAAACACACAGCTGACAGCCCAACTGCAGACAGCGCGACGGCCCAGAGCACAGATACTAGCGGCGTCTACACAGAGGTGTGCTATGGCGCCGTGCTTGGCGTCACCGTCGTGTGCCACAAGGTGCCGGCCCCGAAGCCGGGAAGCCACGCCATGGGCGGCCCGGCGTACTGGCCGGCCGTCAAGCTTATGCTGCGCCGCCGCGACAAAGAAAAGAATATCCAGGCCCTCGACTACACGCGCAGTGCCTTTGGCGTGCTTGACAAAAATGCCGCCGTCTGCTTCACGCCGCTCATCGAAATCGGGGCCATCCATCTGCGACCCGACGCCAAGATCCCGACACGCCGCCGCCGCGAAGGCGAGACGCTCGGCGCCGCCATCTCCAGCACCTACAAAATCGACCTGGTCCTCTACGGCGCCGAGCGCTATGCCCACTCCGTAGGCAAGCGTCTGGCCATGTTCCAGCTCAAGCTCGTCAAGCCAGACGTCCTCCCTCCCAACACCCGCCTTGTTTTGCCCAAGCAAGTCTTTCCCGATCCCCGCACCATCAGCGACAGCAACGGCAACGGCAGCAATGGCGGCCGCGGCACAGGCAACTTCCGCTTCAACCCCAACACGAGCATCGGCACCCTGCCCCCGCTAGGCATGATCAGCGGCCCCTTCAGCAGCTCCAACCCCAACTCCTCCAACGCCCCAACCTCCTTCGACCTGGCCCAGCGGCCGCTGGCCACCTCCACGCAGCAGTTCACCATCAGCTCGACGACCTCGTCCATCTACTCGTCCCAGCCCCAGACGGCCGAGGAGATGCGCAACCAGGCCATGCACATCTTCGACTCCATGACCAACTCCGAGGACTTTCCCGAAATGGACCCCCATCCCCGCGTCACCACAAAGATGCTGCGCCACCAGAAACAGGCCCTCTACTTCATGACCAACCGCGAGAAGCCCTTTGTCGAGCAGCGCGACACCAAGCTGTCGTCTGGCACCTGGCAGGTCAAGGCGACCGCCACCAACCAGTCGCTCTACTTCAACATCATCACCGGCGACACGCTGTCCCAGCCGCCGGCCGAGTCGCTTGGCGGCATCCTCGCCGACATGATGGGCTTGGGCAAGACGCTCAGCATCCTCTCCTTGGTTGCCAGCACAATGGACAAGGCTGAAAAATGGTACAAACAGGCCCCCGTCCAGCCCAGGGCCCCGGCCGAGAAGAAAAAGACGAGCGCACATCAAAACTTTGATGTCCCCGGCCGCGAGCCGCTTGGTCTCAGCCGTCTCAAGCAAAACGGCCGTGGCACTCTGCTTGTGTGCCCTCTCAGCACCATCGCCAACTGGGAGGAGCAAATTCATCAGCATCTCAAAAAGGACTCCTTGAAGTACTACATCTACCACGGTCAAAACCGGATCAAGGACGTCGCCAAGCTGAGCGAGTTTGACCTCGTCATCACCACCTACGGCGCCGTCTCCAGCGAGCTCACGGCGCGCTACAAGGGCAAGTCCGGCGAGTACCCCCTCGAGGAGATCGGGTGGTTCCGTATTGTCCTTGATGAGGCGCACATGATCCGTGAGCCCACGACCCTGCAGTTTGCTGCCAACTGCCGTCTCCAGGCCAGCCGGCGCTGGGCCGTGACTGGCACGCCCGTGCAGAACCGCCTCGAGGACCTCGGCTCGCTGCTGGCCTTCTTGCGCCTCAAGCCCTTTGACGAGCGCAGAAAGTTCACGCAGTACATTGTTAACCGCTTCCGTGCCTGCGATGAGGATATCCTGACCCACATGCGCATCCTCGTCGACTCCGTCACGCTGCGCAGACTGAAAAACAAGATTAATCTGCCCCCGCGCGAGGACGTCATTGTGCGCCTCAAGTTCACCGACGAGGAGCAGCGACTCTACAACTTCTTCTCCCAGAATGCCAAGGACCGCCTTAACCTGCTGACCGGCCCGGGCGATCACATTGTTGGAAATCGCACCTACATCCACATCCTGCAGGCCATCCTGCGTCTGCGCCTGATTTGCGCTCACGGCCGAGATCTTCTTAGCGAAGATGACCTGAGCCTGATGGCAGGGTCCACGGCAGAGTCGGCTATCAATCTCGACGATGACGATGACCCTGCCGGCGGCGGCAGTGGCTACACGAAACCCCTGACTGAGACCAAAATGCTAGAGTGCTATGGTCTCCTGTTCAACTCTGACCTTGACAACTGCACCAAGTGCAAGCGCAAGCTGGGCAGCAGCAACAATGTCGGTGGCAGCAGCAGCAGCGAGGACGATGTCCCTCCCATCATTGGCTACATGACGCCCTGTCTCCATCCCTTCTGTCCCGACTGCGTCAGCAGCTTCCGCGACGACTCACGCGCCATTTCACACGACAGCAATGTCATCGGCGAGTGTCCCTTCTGCCAGCATACCGTCTTGTTCTCATGCACGCCCATCCCCTCGGATCGTGCCAGCAATGAGCAAGACGCGCCGGTGCACCGCAGCAGCGGCCGGGGCAGCAGCAACAACAACGGCAGCGGTAAGCAAGGCGCATCATTATCGTCGTCGTCGGGCAAGAGCCGGGCTCGCAATGCATCATCTAGCAACGGCACGGCGACGGCATCATCGTCGTCCTCGACATCAAAATCGTCGTCGTCGCTGTCTTTGGCGTCCATGAAGAATGGCGGCAGCGGCAGCAGCAGCAGCCATTCGTCGTTGGATGCCAACTCCTCGGCATCGACCTATTCTGGTCCGCATACAAAGACGCGCGCTCTGGTGGCGGAGCTGCTGAAGAACCGGGCGACGAGCACGGCCCATCCGGACGAGGCGCCCATCAAGTCCGTGGTGTTTTCCGGTTGGACGTCGCATCTGGACCTGATTGAGATTGCGCTGCGGGACAATGACATCAAGTTTTGCCGGCTCGACGGCAAGATGACGCGCACGCAGCGGGCGGCGGCCATGGACACGTTCCGCGACGACCCGACGGTGCACGTCATCCTTGTCTCCATCATGGCCGGCGGTCTCGGTCTGAACCTGACGACGGGCAACCACGCCTACGTCATGGAGCCGCAGTACAACCCGGCCGCCGAAGCCCAGGCCATTGACCGCGTCCACCGTCTCGGCCAGACGCGGCCCGTCCGCACGGTCCGCTTCATCATGGAGAACAGCTTCGAAGAGCGGATGCTCGACATCCAGGAGCGCAAGATCAAAATGGCCAATCTCTCCATGGAGCGTGGCGACCGCACACTGAACGCTGCCGCCGCTGCCCGCCAGCGTCTCGACGATCTCCGCAGTCTCTTCCAATAATCTTCTCTCCCCCCCCCTCACTTTCCCTCCCTTCTCTTTTTTACGACACTCTTCTCTTTTTGTCTCATGTGGCCTGGTGTTGGTGTGTTTATGGCGTTTTTTTTTTTTGCCTCCCTCCTTTTTCATTCGGGGAGGGACGGGCTGGGCTATTTTTTTTTTTTTGTCTTTCATATTCTTTTGTGCCTTCTTTTCCCCCTTTTATGTTCTCTGCTGCTTATGATCTGAATGATGCTCTATGCCATATGGCAAACACTTCCTCCTGCTTCACTATAGACGCAGGCTGCCTTCCCTTCTCCCCCGTTCACGAGGCGTTCACAAGGCATCCTGTAAATACCTACCTCTATTACCCATTCCTTTACTTATTTTACGTCTTTGCGTCCTATACGGTACCAGCCGTAATGAACGCTACTACCTAATTCAAAGCGATGATTTTACTTCGTTTACATTGGTTCGTTGTTCACAACTCTCCCTGGGCACAATTCCTGAGGTGGTTCAGTGGCTTTCCGCTTTGGTTTATGCTTTTCAATAAGGCTATAATACTACCTCAAAAAAATAAAAAAAACTTGTGCCCTCCATAAAAATAAATAATCAACTGTCTCAAGGGGAAGAACGAAGAACTGCAAGTCGTACAATATCCCGAGGAGCAAGGTACAGGAAGAGACGCGGAAGAAAAGAGAGAAGAGCGTAAAAAATGGTTTAAAAGGGTTTGAAATAAGAGAAAACTCCCGCCATTGAATTTTGTATGAAAACGCCAGGAAAATGCAGTACATAAATAAAACAGGAACCAGTGAAAAAAAGAGACTCCGCCTGACATGAACCATCACACGCACACAAAAGGCGTGGCAGAGGTCATCCTCCTTTTTCACATCTTTTGTCGTCTCACACATGCGTCGTTAAAAAAAGGGGGGGACGAACATAATGCGTCAAAACGTGACCATCTGACCCAAGAAGGAAGAGAGGAAACGTGAAGAGGGTTAAAAAAAGGGCAAAAAAGAGAAGAGGGGGTGGGAAAGGAGTTCACTGCTTCTTAAGCAGCGTGGGCAGTGGCAACGGGTTGCGCGACACGCGTGACCTGCTCGCCGGCGCGGACGATACGGCGACCGGCAGAGTCAGTGACGTAGGCGACGTCCTTGTTGCTCTCGTAGTGGGCGCGCTTCCAGATCTCAACCTCGCAACCGCCACGCAGGACACCAATGCGCATGGTGGACAGCAGGTTGTGGGCAGCGTTCGAGTGGTTGTAAACACCACCGTTGAAGATGGCAGTGGCGTCCTTGCCAATGGCCGACGAGATCAGAGCCTTGCCACCGGGGTGGTCCTTGATAAAGTCGGTGACGTCGTGAATGACGCCGGCAATGGCAACCAGAGCCTTGCCCTCCTTGGTCTGGGCAACAAAGTCGTCCCAGTCAATGACGGGCAGCTGCTCCAGAGGGGTACCCCAGTCGAGGGTGGCGCGCTTCTGGTCGAGCTTCTTCTGCGTCTGCTGGAGCCGGCCCTTGTCGATCTCGTTCTGGCGGAACTGCTTCAGGTCATAGGCGAGGCCGAGCTGCTTCCAGGCCCAGATGCACCACTTGGTCGGGTCGTACTGCCACCAGAGGATACCGTTGCGGTAGTCCGAGGGGAACTCGTGGTGGAAGTTGTGGTAGCCCTCACCCAGGGTGACGAGGGCAGTGAAGATGTGGTCACGCGGCGAGTTGCGGTCGTCAAACGGCTGGTCGCCGAGCCAGTGGGCCAGCGAGTTGACGCAGAAGGTGGCCTGCTGGATGAAGAAGGCACGCAGAAGACCGCCGTAGATGAAGCCGCCCTTCCAGTCGCCCCAGCCGAGACCGCAGATAAGCATGGGCAGGGCAACGGCCATGAAAAGGACCGACTTGATGTAGTTCTTGTGCTGCCAGACGACGACGGCGTCCTCGTTGAGGTCGGTGATGTCAGTGCGGCCGATGCGCTTGGGGTTCTGCTTCATGACCATCCAGCCAAGGTGGGAGTAGAGCAGGCCCTTGCGGACGGAGTAGGGGTCCTTGTCGGTGTCGGTGTAGCGGTGGTGGGCACGGTGGCCACGCGACCACCAGCGGATCGAGCCCTGGACGGCACCGGCGCCAACAGCAGCGAGGTAGATCTTGAGGGGAAGCGAAGCCTTGTAGGACGTGTGAGACCAAAGGCGGTGGTAGCCTGGAGGAAAGGAAAGTTAGTATATTTGCTCTGCCGAGTGTTTTTAGGGAAGCAAAAGGAAAAGACCAAATTAGAAATCACCTACCAGCAGTAATACCCAGGCCAGTGTGGAAGTAGTACACGATGGCGAAAATAAGAGTGTTGCGCTGCAGGGGAACCCAGTACGATGCAACGAGGGCGGCAACGTGGATGAGGCCGATGAAGGTGGTGTTGAGCCAGTCAATGTGCTTGTACCAGTTCTTCAGGGTGATGGGCGTCTCCGAGATGTGCTGCTTGCGGATGTCATACTGCTTCGAGCGCAGGGGCTTGAAGTCAGTCGTGCCGTCAACCGTGTTGTCGGCAACGACAATTTTGGACGCCATGGCGGGCGAGTTTCGAGGGGGTGTTGTGAGGAAGAGTTGATCGAGAGTCCAGGAGATGAGGTTTTTTCGGCGGGGTATATTCAATGCTTTTGTTATCGTCGCCGGGAAACCGTCTTTATATCGTTCGCTACCTCGGCCGGGAGGGTGACGACGATAATGACGACACGGGAAGAGGAGAGAAGAGGAGGCGACGGGGTGAGAAGTTGACCCGCGGCTTCTCTCTTTGCGAGTTGATTGTAGGGGATGACGATGAAGAAAAAAGAGAAATAAAAAAAAAGAAGAAGATGGAGAAGGGAAAGGAGGGAAGAGGGGACAGCGAAGACACGAGAGAGGAGAGAGATATAAAAGAGAAAACGGAAAGAGCACACCACACAAAAAAAAAACACCGGGATTAGGGAAGGCAGGAGGGGAGAAGAGGTGGGAGGGCGTGCAAAATGGCTGGCAGGAACCTAAAGCCACTTACAACAAAAATGTGGAAAGTCAATGGAACTAGGCCCGCCGGTACCTTTGTGTAAAGAGGTACCTCTGGTTTGGATGGGGATACAGCCAAATGCCACGCAAGTGCAAACAGGTACCAGGTACCGACTACAACGGAGCGAGGTACCGATCTCCCACAGTTTGCTGGGAAGGTGCGAGACGAGACACTGCCAAATAAGCCATATTGGGGAAAGAGATTGGCAGGCACGCGAAAAGCGGGAAGGCACTACCGAGGCGGTTGAGCGGAGAAGGCAAAATTTGAGGAAGTTACATGCAACAAACACAAGGAAGGAGCAAGTCCCGAGGTATGGGCCAACCAATATGGCCACAAATGGCCTAGAAACGCATGGTTATCCCGTCGGCATCATACGCCGTTTTTTTTTCAGTCTTTTTTTTTTTCATCCTGTCTAGAATTCTCTACTTTTTTACGTTTTTGCACAGGTTCTGTGCCTATACGGAACATATCGCCGTGCCGATATTTTTCTGCTGCCTGTCGTATTTTTGTGTGGCCGGCCGCCGGATGTTGGGGATGCGTCTTGCGTCTGGTGGATCTTGTTCTGCAACAAAAGCGGCCAATGCTCGCTACTAGCTCACAGGTACGATGTACCTTGTACCCCGGTACATCATAGCTGTATCACTCCATTTTGGGAAAGAGCAACACATCACGTCGACCTCGTCACAGACTGGTTCTTCATCTCTCGAAAGACGGTGAACGAAACCCCGCGCGAGAAGGAGAGAAGCATGTTCGTCGCCGAGGAGAAATCAAGCTTCTTATGAAACCGTAAGCTGAGTTGTGAGAACTGCGTTGCTGCTACGCCGGCTGCTCGCTGTGCTCTTTTTTTTTTTTTTTTTTTTTTTTTTTGGTGTGTGGATGGCAGCTTCCAGACGCCAAGTGCCATGTACTCCGTACCTTTCTTTGTCGACGTACGGAGTATTCGTATCTCCTTCTTATCGCACCTTTCAAAGTGCCTTATCACAGATCCAAACGGTAAAGTGGGTGGGCACCTTCCCGCCACAGCCTTGTTCCCGCGGTGCAATCGGGGATCGCATATGGCAGGAGCAATACGAGTACCTTCCCATATCAGAAATAAAAATAATCGAAAAAAAATACACATTCTACTTTTGCTCTTCATCTCGGCCGGATGTAGTTTCACATGCTTTTTTCTGCTTTTTTCTTCTTCTTTTTTCTTTTCTGTGTGGTACCACTTTCACACACATGTCATCCCTCTCTCTGCCAAAAATCCGAATGCATTGGGGCGTTGTGCTGTGCCTTCTTTTTTTTCGTCTTTTTTTGATTTTTTTTTTGCTCTGCGGTTTTTGCTGGTCCTATTTTTTTTTTTTGTTGGGGCCGGCCCTGCCAGAAATCTGTTGGGAAGGGGCGGCGCAGTTGATTGGTCAGGCCGCTATTCTTTGGCTTCTTTGGGAGTCTTTGACGCCCTTTTTTTCCTTTTTGGCGCGGGGTGGCCCCCCTGTGGCCCCTGGTGGAACCCCTGACAGAACCTTGCCACCCCTGTTCCGATCCGTTGCGGCCATTGTAAAGAGGTACAAAGGTACAACTGCTGCATTGGGGCAAACGGGCCCATCTTATCAATCATGCCATGCATTCTGGCATCCTTTCCGCCGTGCTCCTATCGTTGACACAAACTTCATGCAAAAGAAGAAACTATGCAGGCAGCTAGTGTCACGCCATCCGCGGCAACTGTCTATTTCTCGGGCACTCGCTTTGCACTGATAGTGAGTTCACACCATCCCCCAATCCATAAACGTCATAAATATGGTCACGTGATATCTATTGCTTGCTTCTAGAAGCTTAAAATGCCCGATGCCGTTTTACTTCACTTATATACTCCGTGTAATTTCAATTTAATATTTGAATGAGATCATACCCGTACTCCGTAGTGGGCAGTAGGTAGTGCTTCGCAATGCTGTTCGTTTTGCTCCAATGGGAGCCTATGGTAATAGTCTGTGTCATGACGTCGTTTAAATAGGTAGGAATGCAAAAAAAATACCTAGGCAGCTGTGAACCTAGAAGAGAACTGAAATCGGAACGAGCCTCCAATATTCCAAGATCCGTGAGAAACATAAAGCAGCCAATATCCAAAACGAAAAATAGACCGCGTCCCAAGGCCCAAGAAAAAAATTCAAAAAAACGTCTCGAGGCGCCGAATTATGTATCGAAAGATATCCCAAGAAAAACCGTGCGAAAAGGGGGTGTCATGCAAAATCTCTCTGCCCTGTAAATAACGAAACAAGGAAAACAACGCAATAAACGTGCCAGAGTGGACCGCCATAAGCGTCCCTTTTGCATATTGGCGAGCCATCAGGCCATGGCAGCCTGTGTCAGGTCAGTCTCGACTGCTGCAAGACTGGCGTCATATGTACCCGTGAGAGGTATGTTGGGGAGCTCGTCCTTGGCAGGGAGCTTTTCGCCCTCCAGTGTCTGATGGACCAGTTGGCTGGTTGAGTAGGCTTGGTCTCGATCTTGATCGACCTCGAGCTTTGCAAACTTCTCATGCAGCTCTCCATGAAGCTCTCCATGGAGCTCTTCATGAAGCTCATGTGAGTCGTGCATCTCGTGTGGTCCGTGCAGCTTGCCGTCGTATTCGCCATCATGATACTCGTCATGATGATAGTCATCAAGATACTTGTCGTGCTCGCCACCACCTAACAGCCGCGGCTTAGCCGTGGCCACTTCTGGCCCGTCAAACCGCGGCGGCGGCGAGCGCCCTCTTGTTGGGTAGTAGTACGGCTCTTGGGAGATGCCGGTTGAAAGATCGACATAGGTATGGCCCATGTCACTGTACGTCCATTCGTGGGGTGGCGAGACCGACTTAATGAGGGGCCCTGGTGCGTCAGCGTGCTCGCCAACATACTTGCCCACCGCCACGCCACGGTCGTCCCTGTGTCCTCCGCCATACTCGGCCAGTGGGATTTCGATGCCGGCCCGGTGGCGGTGGAGCGAGATGTCGTTGTCATCATCGAGCGACTCGGACTGCGCGCTATGCTCATAGAGCGTCGACTTGCGGCTGGCCTTTCCGTCAGCCCACGCATCGTCATAGTCGCTATCCTCGCCGAGCACATGACGCTCGTAGGGAATCTCGGGAAACTTGTCGAGCAGCTCGTGCGCATGAACGCGCATGCGAGGGTCTTCCGCGAGACACGTATCCACGATGCGCCGGTACCAATCGGGCACGTCCGTTTTCTCATCGAGAAACAGCGGCCGGCCGTGTGCCTCCGGGTTGTCTTCTTGTGTGGCCAGTGCCCAGAGGACCATACCCAGCTGGTACAGATCCGACTTGACGCCAATGTACATGGTGATGCGCTGGTCGCTCTGGATGAGCGGCGTTGCTTCGGGCGGTTCCCAGCCAACAGGGCAGCCGCGCCGGTTAATGTCAATGATCTTGGCGTTTCCGTCGTCGTCAATGACAATGTTGGAGAGGGTAAAGTCGCCCTGGACAAAGCCGGCCTCGTGAATCTCTGAGAGACCGAGTATAATCTGGCGGGCCCAGCGCATGCGCGTGTACCAGGAGATGCCGTGGTTACTCTCATACAAGATGTCAATCAGCGCGCCTTGCTCGGCATAGCTGATGAGAAGACCCTTGACACGGTCGTCGTCGCCGATTACCACACCGTAAAGCTCGATAACGCTGTATGAGTCCTGCAAGAAGTTGAGGGCATTGACCTCGTAGAGGAACTCATCAACCGAGTCAGGGCCCGGGATTTCCTTCTTGATGAGAGTCCTGCCATCAACATGTACCTTGTAGACGAAGCCAGATAAGTGAGAGTCAAACTCCACGTCGCATTCTCTAATCTTGCGACACGAAAGGTGCTGCACAGTTTGCATAGACGGGTAGTTGATGATTTCCTGCAAAGTCAGCTAATAAATTCGACTTTTGTTTTCCCTGGGGACGTTGTTTGACTTACAGACACATCTTCGACGACGTGGACGTGGAGCCGACCGTCGGTGGTCTGCAGCTTGAGGTTGGTGACAGTGTCGAAGAACTGGATATCGGCCAAGCTGTCACGGATGGCCTCATAGATCATCTCGCTCTTGTCACGCTGGGCCTTGGTGTTGAGGAGGTCCATCTCGAGGGAGCCGTCGGGCGCATCACGGTAGTCAAGGGAGACAGTGACGCGCCGCGACATGTCTGGCCGCTGGCGATAGGTGACAAAGAACTTTTCGCGTCTTGACCTGTCGCGGAAGTGCATGGACAGGTTCAGGATCCATCTGGTTTCCAGTTCGTGGCGGATCGTGAGCTCATACTGCGATGATGTCATGGATGCGGTGTCGATGTGGTCGAGGTCATCAGCCCGGTCGTGATGGCCGACATAATCGTGCAGCTCTGCTTCAGCATCTTCGTCATCAAGTAATGGCGTGTGTTTGAGCTCGTCATCGATGATAATGGGGTCGACCATATCGGCATCATCCTCGAACGTCTGGGGTGCAGTATAGAAGCTTGCTGCAGAGCGATGTCCGTCTGCAGATGCGACTGCAGTAAGGGCTGGGAGTGCCTCGACGTCGTCATCGATATGGGACATGGGTGGGGGTGCCGGGTCTTGATCTGCGAGGGTGGCGGATAGTGTGATATCGGGTGCGCTTGCGCGCTGCATAAAGGACGGCATACTCCGGCCCATGCGTCGGTCTGCTGATACAGCACGGCGCTCATCGGGGGTTGTTGGAACGGGCAAGAGATTCACGCGCATCTCTGCCTTTTGCCGATCAAAGGTCTGGACGCGAGGGAGGTTGGGGACGACGTCCCGGACGGTTCGGCGACCTGTGGCGCTCTTTGGCCGGTCTGCACTGCGTTCTTGTGGAAGAGATGCTTGGCTGTCTGTCGCGCTGTCGCTGGGCAAGTTTAGAGAAATCTCTGAGACTCGTGGATCGCCGCTTGGGGGAGGAGATGGCTCTGAAACTTCAGCTTCAGCCTCTGTCGCAACTGGGCGGGCATCGCCATGCAGGTTGTAGTGTTCTGGATCATCGCTGTCGTCGAGGGCCTCGACCTCTTCCTTTTCTGAAAACTCCTCGGGATGAGCTGCTTGCGTGTTCTTGATCATGAGCATCTTCCAGAGGCTCGTTGGTGGCGATCCAGGAGCAGCCGACGAGGCTACTGTAGCGTCGTCATGCGCAGCGGCCAGCGCAGTCAACGAATCCTCTGACTGCGGATCTGTTTGCGTCATGGTGTCTTCTTCTTGGCCCCGGTACAGAGCAGAACCGTTACAGCCAGTGTTGTGTAATGAGCGTAGGCTGCAGCCGCCGCAGCAGCCGTGAAACGAAACACGGGACAAGAGACTGAATCAAAATGGAGCTCAGCCCAGCATATGACGGCCGAGTCATGCGCAATGTGATGCCGTGTGCCCCTCTTTTGTGCAAAGTATGGAAGTGCTGCTGCTGATGCTGTTGCTGAGGCTCATAAAGTAAAATCTGAAAAGTGTCCAGCTGAAGAGATATATGACGTTGCAGGCGCGGGAGATGAAGTGGTCATAAAAAAAAAGGACGAGAGAGCTGCGTAAAGGGACAAGCTTTCATAGGTATGCCAAGAGACTGACGGATCGATGGTAGGCTGTATGAGGTGCCCGTGATCAGAGTGTATGGAGACGGCCAAGGCAGCACGGGGCTCTCTTCAGGGGTTGGACAGACAGGGATTCGACTGCCGACTGGAAATAAAACGTTGAAAGTGTCAGGTCGGTGGGAACACAAAAGAAGCAAAAAATGACCAAAAAAAAACATGCGATGAGAACCGGGCAAGCCGGGCCGCTCCGGTTTTCGTGTAACACGTGGTGAACGACGGGGGGAAGCAAGGAAAGAACGAACAAGATGCTGTGCGGGAAAGTTGAAAGGATGAATACGATGCAAAATGCCGCGCAGGTGAAGGAAATCGTGAAACGAAACTGGGAAGGGCACCCCACGAACACACTCCGCACGCACGCTGGTAATGCAAAAGCGGTAAGATGTGTGCGCAGCGTGAAATGGCAGGGGTGATCTGCACGAGACGCTCGGACCTTTTGGTCTTTTTTTGGGAGAGGCGAAATGGCGATGACGATGACGGTTAATGGGCGATGCCGTTTGGGATTTATCTCGGTGACACAGTTATGAAGGGAAAGTGTGATTTCAGGTTTCTCTGGTTCGCATGCGCTCGTGTTTGTGTTTGAAATCGGGCGCCAGACGCTCAGGTGCTCAGGCTGTCAAGCTACCTTGTGATGCAGCCTGTGTCGAGCCGCATGAACCAAAGAGGAGAAGAAGGAAGACCTGGGAGGAAGACCTTTCCTCGAAGCCGCAAGGCCGCGACAGAAATCAGGTGGTGGCTGGCCTAGGCGATTGCCAACGAGCAAAATTGCAAATTTGGCAAAATGATAGCCATAAAATACAATGATTGACCCAATGTTCGGAGCGAATGCTGTCAGATTAGCTTTGGTTGGTTTGGAAAGGAGGGGTGCTTTTCGCTGGTATTCGCAGCTCGTTTCCCAAGTGGGCAAAACAGCAGTCACTCCTCAGCGGATTACTCGTACCTTACGGAGCAGAGCGCCTTGGCTGATGTGGAGAAGGTAAAAGGCAGTTTTAAAAAGGTGATCTGCACTTTTTGACAGGCGGAGACCAACCTCCTCTCTCGCCTTGACGGATGCTGAATGGTAGATTTTGGGTGGCAGGCTTGCTTTGCGTTGGTCTATTGATGGCCAAGGCGGCTTGGCTGAGTGGCTGCAAAATTCCAGCGGATCGGGCACGGATGCATACGGGGTAGACGATAGGCAAACAGGGCAACGGGCCTCACATAGCAAGTAAGAGGCAGCAGAACCGTGAAGCGAATGGCAGGCAGGATCGTGGTTCACGCCTCTGTCGGGTGTAATGTGCTGTATGTGGCTGAGCAACCTGGGCAAGGCGGGGAGGCGGGGTGACGGTTGGCCAGGATGTGCGATCTAGGAGAACCTAGCATGAAGTAAGAGATGTTGAAAAAGAAAAGAATATACAAAAAAGCAGAAAGTCGAAGGACGAGATGCGAAAGCGAGGTCCCAAAAAAACACAAGACGGGAAGGAGCATATGGAGCAAACAGAAAACAAACGAGGGAAGGCGCAGCTGTGTGCCGCTGGGCTGGTGCTTCTTTATTTGGCAGGTGCGGCCGTGCAAAGCGATGCAGCGTGCAGTTGCTTGAATTGTTTTCTGCAAGCTTTCGGTTGCTTGGGGCTAGGCGCGCGGGACGCACCTTCCTTGCATCTATCTGCAGCTGCTGCACAGAGTACTTTCTACATATGCCTGTGCGGGAGTCACCTTTTCTATAAGGAAAAGAACTTGCCACTGGCGAGTCACTCTGAAAAAACACGCGGATCTCAACAACCTATGGCACACGTGCAAGTCGGGATGCGGGGGGCACACAATGTGCTACAGTCGTCACAGCGGTTGCAAAGAGCACAGCGCGCTCTCGGAATGCAACCAGGACTCGCACAAGGGAGAACACAGCCCGGGATTCCGAGTGATAAAAGGTACAAGTGACTGCTACTTCTTCTGCTGATTCTCCTGATGCTCTTCATCCCGTCTCGACAAGGAAGGGGCAAAAGAGAGGAGAGGTGGGAAGGAGGGAGGGGGGGAGCAGACAGCGGATAAGTTGTGCAACGCACCTGCCGTTTTCGCACACCTTCCCACTCTTGCTTGTTTTGCTTCTTCTGACGTCCTTCCTCGCCTGTTGGAGACTAGAACAAAAAAAAGGCCAAGACGGTCACTGCCGGGAAGGAGCGACCGATGCTGGCACAACCTCCACGCCCCCATCTCTGCATGGTCAGACGTTCTTTTACTGCTACCTCTACAGAGTACTTCAAATCTCTCGCATGGAAGGAAAGAGCGCAGGCCTGACCGTGAAAAGGTGGAGTGGGGCTCTGTAACACGTGTACATCTACACCACCTGTAGAGGTAGTAGCTGCATCATCGACAGCTTTTTTTATTGTCTTTTATTTTTTTTTTGTGGCAGGCACTTTGGGTGTTTCGTACCGTCGTCAGCCTTTTCTTTTGCGGCCTGAATCTGACGTTGGGCTCCCTTTGCTCCCTTCCTACCTAGCGTCAACGGCTGCCATCATACTAACACGATAGCGGCCCGCTAGCTCGCGCTGGACTGTTGCGTGTGACTTGTGGGCGGCAGTGAGAGTACAATGAGTACATGAATAACTGCATTTTTGGCGCAGGTATCAGTGCACTCCATGTACTTCTGTGTACCTCAGCGACGGCCCTCGGATTTAGTGTCTTGATCCTACGGGATGCTCCCGATGCCGTCGGACGAAACTGCAAATAGTTGGCAGACTGACAGCACACTGGTGCAGTTTTGGTGCAGTTTCGTCATAAAGGTTAGGCGTCGTTGACAAGCGCATGGGACTTGTCTTAGGTGGGCAAGGTGAGGTGAATGATAAGCACGTCACGAGGCGGACAGAAGCGCCATCTTTTCAATGAGGAGGGATAAAATCAAGAAATACCTTTAACGGAGTAGGCACTTGGCAAACTAGGTAAGATACATGTACATAGATAGACATCCCGTACTGCAAATTCAATCGACACCGCCATTTCACATTTTAAAAAAGAAGAGATTTATGCAGACTATATCGCCGACCTTATAAGCCAATGCTGTACCGTTTTACAGACCCCGTGGTAGTAGTAGACCGTAGATGCCCTTGTATGAACAAAAACAAACCGGCAAGACAGATGTGAAAAAAAAGGGAAAGAAAAAAAAAGAGGAAAAGAAACAAAAAGGTAACAAAAAGTGGTGAAGAAAATAGTCAACTTGCCCTGTTTGTGTGGTCACTCTCTCCCCCTCCTAAATCGTAATGTCGTCTAATTTACAAACGCCAATGTAACTCACTCCTCGTTGGCGGGGCTGCTTTTTTTGCTTTCCATGTTCCTTCAATCGTCATCGTCCGAGTCGTCATCGCGCTTCTTCTTCTTCTTCTTGTCGTCGATGACGCGGCTCTTGCGAGCCTTTTCGAGGTCAAGGTCCTTGAAGATAATGTCGAAAACGTCTCTGTACCAGCTAACAGGACGGCCTTCAATGCCCTCCTTGATGTTCTGTCATGACTGTTAGTAATCGTCTTTTCTCTCCTTTTTACTTCTTCTCGTTTTCTCCCCCCGCTTCTTCACTCACCTCTGGCAGCTCGAGCCAGTCAGACATGTTGTCCTCGGGGAAGATGATGAGCTCGCAGCCGGCGCGACGAGCAGCAATCGTCTTTTCGCGCAGACCACCGATGCGGAGCACCTTGCCAGTCAGGGTGAGCTCGCCGGTCATGGCGACGGTAGGGCTGACGGCGTGGTCGAGGGCGAGCGACATGAGCGAGGTGGCCATGGTGATACCGGCCGAGGGGCCGTCCTTTTGCACGGCACCCTCGGGGACGTGGACGTGCAGCTTGGCCTTGTCGAAAAAGTCATTCTCGGGGAACTGGTTGGCCATCAACGACTTGACAAAGGAGTAGGCAATCATGGACGACTCCTTCATGACGGGCTTGATGTTGCCGGTGATCTCGAGCGAGGGCCGCGAGTCGCGGCGCAGAGCCGACTGCAGAATCGTCTCGACGTACATGGCGGCACCGCCCATCTGCGTCCAGGCCAGGCCCATGGTGACACCCGCGGGCGTCACGTCGTAGAGGCGGTCCGACGTAAAGACCGGAGGGCCGACGTAGTCCTTGAGGTTGTCACGGCCAATGACAACCTCGACCGACTCGGGCACCTTGAGAGGCTGGCGCTTGGCCTCCTCGGGTGCAGCCGCTGAAGTCGTCGTGGAGGAGGCCGAAGTCTCCGATTCGGTCGTCGACTTGTCGTCTGAGATTTCCGAAGCAGACGACGATGACGATGACGGCGATGATGCAGTCTCCTTAGCGGCAGCAGAAGCAGCATCAGCGGCATCAGCAGCATCAGCAGCCTCCTTAGCTGCCTCAGTCTCGGGGTTGGCAGTGACACCCAGCTCCTGCACAATCTTGAGGGCTGACTTGCGGAAGACCTTTTCAATGTGCTTCTTGAGGTTGCGCACACCCGACTCGCGGCAGTACGACTTGATGAGCTCGTCAATGGCATCCTGGCTCATGGTGACGTTGGCGCCATCGAGACCGGCCATCTCCTTGGCAGCGGGCGCAAGGTAGCGCTCGGCAATGGCCATCTTCTCGTCGGCAACGTAGCCCGACAGACGGATGACCTCCATGCGGTCGAGCAGGGGGCGGGGGATGGTGTCGGTCATGTTGGCGGTGCAGACAAAGAGGACCTTGGACAGGTCGACGGGGACGTCCATGTAGTGGTCGAGGAAGGAGCTGTTCTGCTCGGGGTCGAGCAGCTCGAGGAGGGCCGACGAGGGGTCGCCCTGGTATCCCTTGCCGATCTTGTCAATCTCGTCAATGAGGATGAGCGGGTTCTCGGTCTGGCACTTTTTCAGGGCCTGGATGACGCGGCCCGGCAGGGCGCCGACGTAGGTGCGGCGGTGGCCCTTGATCTCGGCGACGTCGGTCAGGCCGCCGACGCTGAAGCGGTAGTACTCGCGGTTGAGGGCGCGGGCAATGGACTTGCCGATGCTCGTCTTGCCGACACCGGGCGGGCCGACAAAGCACAGGATCTTGCCCTCGACGGAGCCGCGCAGCTTGCCGACGGCAATGAACTCGAGGATGCGGTCCTTGACGTCCTTGAGGCCGTAGTGGTCCTCGTCGAGGACGCGCATGGCGTTCTCGATGCCAAAGTTCTCGGCGCTGCGCTGGCCCCAAGGGATCTGGGTGAGCCAGTCGAGGTAGTTGCGGGTGACGTTGAACTCGGAGGCGGCGGGCTCGAGGTGGGCCAGCTTGTTGATCTCGTCGTCAAAAACCTTGCGCACGGCCTCGGGCATGGCCAGCTTGTCGGCCTTTTCCTTGAACTTCTCGACGAGCTTGTCCTTGCCGTCCGACTCGATGCCGAGCTCGCGGCGGATGCCCTTCATCTGCTCCATGAGCCAGTACTCGCGCTGGCGCTTGGTGATCTTGTTCTCGACCTCGCGCGTGATCTTGGACTGCAGCTGCGCGTTCATCAGCTCGTTCTTGAGCACGACCAGCGCCTTTTGCATGCGCTCCTCGACGTTGAGGCTGGACAGCACCTCCTGCAGCTCGGCGGGCTCGCCGGCGGACACGGCGGCCGCAAAGTCGGCGAGCTTGGCCGGCTCGGCGGTGACGTGGCCGGCCGACTGGCTCATGGAAAAGGTCGAGATCTGGTCGCGGAAGAGGCTGTTCATCTGGGCGACCTCCTTGAAGACGTTGACAATCTCGTTGGTGACGGCGCGGATGACGGGGCTCTTGGCGTCAAAGGGCTCCTCGGTCAGGTTCTCGACGTTGACAAGGCTGACGTTGAACTTGCGGAGGAAGGCTGTCGGCTCGTACTGGGCGACATGGGCCGCTGACGATGAAGACGAAGACGACCGGTCGTCAGCCGCAGCAGCGACATCACCCTTGGGGGCGGGGACCACGGCGCTCTCCTCGAAGCTGGCAACAATGTCACCCTTCTTGGGCTGCGACTCCTCGGCCAGCTCCGCACTCTGAGGGATCGGCTCCGGAACAGGCGGCTCAGCCGTCTCGGCAGTCGTCTCGGCGGCAGTCTCGGAGGCGGTCTCGGAGGCGGTCTCGGAAGTAGTCTCCTCCTTTCCTTCCACGGCCGCGGGTGACGATGACGACCCGGGCGGGATCAGCTCCGAGAGACGGATACGACGGTGGGGGTAGAGGATGGCGGTCAGGCCGGTGGCGCCCTCGCCGTGCAGGGGGAAGGCGCTGGTGATTTGAGCAAAGACGCCGACATCGTAGACGTCCTCGGGCTTTTCGATAACGTCGGCGTCGGCGTTTTCATCCTTGAACAAGAAGGCGCCCACGTACGGCTGGCCGCGCTTGATCATCTCGGTGATGGCGCTGGCGACGTTGGGGTCCTTGATGGTGATGGCCTTGTAGAAGCCGGGGAAGAGCGGCCGCTTGGCAATGGGAATGGCCATGACCTGGGGGTAGACCTCGGGCACGATGGGCTTCTGCAGCGCGCGGTCGGCTGCCGACTTGCGGCCGCGCTTTCCGGAGGAGCTGCCGTCGCCGGAGCTGCCGCCATCGGCGCCGCTGCTGCCACTGCTGCTGCTGGCTGCCCGGGAGCTGCTGCTCGACTTGCCATCCTTACCGTCCTTACCATCCTTGCCATCCTTGCTGCTCTTGGCCTCGGCTGCATCACCGGCTGTCGATTTTGTTGCCCCTTGATTGGGGATCGTCTTTTTAATGTCGGCGTCGGTGGCCTTGTCGGCCTTGACGTCTGCCTCGGACTCTGTCATGGGCGCTTTCGCAGACTCAGCGGCAGCGTCCTCTGCCGAGTTTGCTGTTCCCCATTCTCCCGGAATCGTCTTCTTGATGTCGGCGTCGGTCGCCTTGTCGGCCCTGACGTCGGCCTCGGATTCCGTCATGTGCTCGGTCTCGGGAAACTTGACTTTGGCCCCGTCGGCAGCGCCCGGTGTCTTTGGTGTCTTTTCCGAGTCCTTGCCCTCCTTAGCATCCTTTCCGTCCTTTCCATCCTTCACGTCGCTGTTCCTCGAGTCAAAGAATCCACGCGACGAGTCCTTCTTCGGCCGCACCGACGATGTCGAAAAGTTCATTGTCGACGCTGCGGGCGCAAGACGTGTCGGCGCTGCCGGGTTCCAGCATACTGCCGACGAGGAGGCAGCGGGCGATACGAGGCAGTGGCGTGCCGAGAGCCGCGGTGGCAGCGGGCGGGTGGCCGTGGCCGTCGCAAGAGTGCGGATGTGTGCGGGCCGGCCGCAGGAGGAGGCGCTGCTGGCCAGGAGACGCCGCGAGGCGTGTTGTCGGAGCATCGCGGTCAGCGGGCAGAGAGAGTCAATGGGTCGCTGCCCGGCTTTGCTGTACGGAACTGTGCAGCTATATACTGCCCGTATATATCGTCGGTATCGTGGGGAGTGTTTTTTTTGTCTGCTGAGAAATCAACAATATATAGCAAGATAAAAAGCAAAAAAGCTTGTGACTTTTGCCGCCCGCGGTGGATGAAACAGCGGCGCAAGTGTAAAAGCACAAGCTGAATTGGCTTTCAAAAGAGAGAGAGAGAGACAGAGAGAGAGAGAATGCAGAGAAAGTAAATAGGGCGCGGCTGCGTTGATGCTGGCTGCCGCCGGGCGATGTGTCGAGAGAGTGGGCAAAAGCAAAGATGATCGGTAGTTCGGAGTGACGCGGGCCACAAAAAGCTTCGAGGTCCCTAAAGTGGTCGTCCCAAAGCGGCCATGGAAGGCGAGGGAAGGCTCCCTGGGGCCTGCTGTTTAGTGAGCCCGTGGCGACGGAGCAGCGCTGGATAGTGCTGGAGAGTGGCAGAAATGCTAGTTCCACTGCCCGCTCGACAGGGCCCCACCTTGGCTTCTTAGCGGGAAACGAGCTTCAAGGCAGCCGGGCAGAGTGCGCAACGCTTTTTGGCCGATTGCTTTGAAAGCAGCTGTGCGGTAGCTCCCGCAGGATGCGGTGATATGATGGCATGTCCGAGCATGTCCGGGGAAGCTATTTTGTTTGTTCAACGGACTTGGAACGAGCTCTACTTTACGGGGGATCTCTTGCTGCAGAATGTCGATATTTCGGACGTCTGGTTTGAGCACGTGACCAATATTGGAAGGAGGTGCACGGGAGCAAAAGAAACGTCTGCCTTCATGACCGCACTTGCTACCTACACATGATGCTTCGATGAGGGGAAGCTCTTGAATCGACTCATCACACCACTTTCGTACTTTTTCACGGTATTTTCACCCCACGCTGTCATGTACTTGTCAGAAGAGGCCGGTTCGACGCCGGCATGCGCCTTGCCTCGAGTTGTATGATGACTAAGCAGAGCGAACAGCTAGACGGCGAGGCGAGATCGACCGGCATTGCAGGTTTCGCGGGGAAGGAGCTCTAGGCTGGAAACAGAGCCTCAGCAAAAGCAAAACAAACAACACAGTACTTCTTGTAAACAATCCCTCCTTTTCCCGGGACGCCAATTTACAGAACTCACCACGGATACGCACAAACTATCGGCACCCAGCCCCCCTTGGTATTCGGAAGCTCAACTACCGACACAACGAGAAACGACGTCATCGTTTCTCCTCCGCGAGCGACGTGGAATTAGGGTTCGGGCTTCAAAAACAAAGTAGAGCACAAATTTCCGCTTTTTTAAGCTATATTCCCAAAATGGCACGCGACGACAAGGATCTGGCAGACCAGACAGGCCGGCTGACTATCGACGCCGCTGATACTGAGGATTCCAGCGCCAGCTCCAAGACAAAGGCAGCCTCCGCGGCTCCCAAGAAGGCACCAAAGACAACGAAGAAGAAAGAGGTGGTGGCTGATTCGTGGGAGGATGAAGAGGTGTCATCAGACGAGGACGCGCCCGAGACAAGTGCGGGAGACAATGCAAAAAAGTCACCGCCAGCCGTGGCGTCACCAGCTTCAGAAGGTCCCCGGGCCCCGCCATCAACGCCCATGACACCCGTGGACGCGCCATATATGGCGTCATGGGACAACAACGCCGGCAGCAACGGTGGCAGCGGCAGTGGCAGTGCCAGCAGCACGCCGAGTGCCAACAGCCGCCGGCCGGAAAAGACGGACGTGGTGGCGCGCCGACTGATTGCCGGAGCCCTGGGGATCCGCGCGCCCAAGCTGACCGAGGAGCAAAAGGCGTACCAGGCAGCGCAGCGCGAGGCGGAGCGCAAGCGGCGCGAGGAGGCGCGGCAGGAGCAGAAGAAGCGCGACGAAGAGACGGAGCGGGCCAAGCGTGCCGTGTGGGACGACTAGGAGCAGTGCCGCGCAGAGCAAGATCGCCGGCGGGCGGCCGCCAAGGAGCAGTGGCAGCGGGAGTACATGGAGTGTCGTGGCGGCTTTTTTGGCGGCCAATGTGAAGACGCGTGAAAAGAGATGCGTTCTTCGGGAAGAGAGAGCCCTTGTATAGAATTGAGCGTTTTTTTTGTCTTTTTTTTTTTTGTCTTTCTTCATCTCGCTTGGCTGGAGATGGGCCGTCCTTGCCATGTGAGAACGATGAATGGTGCACGATCGTCGGCAGCATGCCGCAGAGTCACGCCGACGCCAGCGAGACCACACGCCCGCTCGGCCGCCTGGTTCCAGAGCATCTGCTTGACGTGTCCGTCGCCGGCACAAAAGATGTACGCCATGGGCCAGCGGCTGCGGGCGAGGGCGTCGCGGATGCCCTTGGTGGCCGGCTTCTCCGTGACGAGCACCCCCAAGACCTGGTCCTCGTCGGTCGACGTCCAGCCCACGGGCGCTCCCACAAAGGCGCCCTCGAGCTCGCGCACGAGGCTGGGGCCGACACGCTGGCCGGCACCGGCCTTGCACTGGACGAGCACGCGCTGCGTCTTTGTCTCCTTGGCGTCTGACTTGGCGTCGCCGTCGACAGAGGGCACGGTCCACGTTCCCAGCAGATCAATGCCGCGGTCGGAAGCGCCGCCGACGCGCCGCAGGTCAAAGCCTAGACGAGCCAGGCTGTCGGCGACCGTGTATTCATAGTGGGTGCCGATGTAGACGGTCGACTTGGGGTCCAGGCCCGACCGTGCAGCGTAGTGGAGGAACGACGGGAGGTCGTTGTGTCGCGCAGGGCCTGGAGCTTCGGGGTAGATGAGCGGCAAAGGAGCAGCAGCAGAAGGCGACGACGATGATGACGCGCTGGAAGAATGGCGTGCTAGGATGGAGAAGCGCGTCAGTGTTGTGGCAGGATGCAGGTGGAAGGCGGGCACTTGGCGAACGCGCAGCCTGCGTGCTACAAGCGCTGCCATTGTCTTGTGGCGCTCTTGTGTGTGCTGGTGATGGATATATTGAAGTGAGGTTGAAATTTATACAAGGCTCAGGGGATTTTATGCAGCCTTGGGGGGAGATGGCCCGCGGTTACAGGGGGGTAGGGTGGTGTGAATTAGGGGAAATTATAGTTGGATAATGCCTAACGCCACTGTCATTATGGCCGATTACCTAACTAGACCGCGCCGCGCTCCCATTTGAACATCACTCGCAACATTTTGAACCACTCCTCGACAGACGACGTCATCCACACACACACGCACACACATACACAACAAGCAACAATGGCGGACAAGAAGCCTGCCGACAGCCTGTCGCAAGTCCAGGATGCCGTCGACCAGCTGGCGCACCAGTTTTTGACGTGTCTCTTCTACCTCGAACGGCATCACAACCTCAAGAAGCTGGATGCCAAGGATGTGATTCAAGACCTCAAGACCGATGCCAATCAACCGCGGGCTCTCACAGGTGGGTGACTTTTTTTACAAGGATTATCATGGTGCAGAGCCTCACTCTAACATTCTCCTCCCTAGTTGAACCCATCTCCGACGAAGACTTTCGGCAGGGCCAGGAAGAGCTGGCGCGCGATCTCGTGTACAAGGAGCAGCAGATTGAGTATCTCATTGGCACACTGCCTGGTCTCGAGAACACGGAGCAGGACCAGGAGCGGTTGGTGCGCGAGCTCGAGATGGACCTCCGGGTGGCCGAGGAGCAGCGCAAAGAGGCCGTGCGGGAGCGCGACGAGATGCTGGCCAAGCTGGATTCTGTGATTCGGAGTATTCGGAGGCCATGACGAGGGGTAGGCGGGATGAGAAAGGAAGCAAAAGATGCAAACAACAAGATACCCAATTTCAACACAAGATTATCCATTTCAAAAATAATCAATTCTAGTCTATTGATGTGTATATGTTGCACTTGTGTATCATGAAAAGCAAGAAGAAAAAGAGCCTAGAAAAGCAAGAAAAGCAAGAAAAGACAGGCAAGAATGAAACACAAAAAGGCACCAGACGTAGATCACGCCCCGTTGACTTGATTGGACGCGTCCGCCGTCTTCTTGAATAGCTGCGGGTAAATGTCGCGCAGCTGGTCCAGCGTTCTGATCTGGAACTGCGAGGCGGGCGTCTTGGGCAGCGGCAGGCCCTCCTCGACCAGGTGCGCGGCCGTCCAGCCCATCTCGCGCGCGCTCTCGCAGTTGATGTACGAGTCGTCGACAAAGTAGCAGTCCTCGGGACGCTCGACGCCGGCCTCATGCATGGCCTTGCGGAACATGTCCTTGTGCGGCTTGCAGACGAGCGGCAGCTGCGTGTAGTCGCAGTAGCTGATGCCCTCAAACTGGTCGTCCACCTCGAGCAGCTTGACCACCCGCTTGCCGTGCGTCACGTAGGCGTTGGTCAGCAGCCACAGCCGCACCTGCGAGCGGTCAATGTCGCGCAGCAGCTGCTTGAGCTTCTCGTTGGGCTCGAGAATGGTGTCCAGCGGCAGCGCGTCGTCGACCTTGGCGTTGTACTCGAGCGCGTCGATCTGGTGGTGCCGCAGCAGGCCCTCGAGCGCGAGGCCGTACGTCTGGTAGTACTCCTTGTGCAGCCGCACCGCCTCATCCCACGGCAGCGACAGGTGGTCGGCAAAGTAGTGATCGATCAGCGTGGCCATGCGGTCATGAACCTTGGCGCCTGTGGGAGAAGAAGAAGAAAAAGCATATTGTCAGCAATGGGGAGGCAGAGTGAATGAGGGGAAGAAGATGATGAGATGATGAAGAGGGAATGACAGAGTCCAAGAGAAAAAAAAAAGGCCGAGAGGAAGTAACTTTGTAGATGGAACATACTCCTTGGGTAGAGACAGTTGTCAATGTCACTGGGAAAAGGGTCAGTCAACGTCCTTCATCTTCTTTGTTATATTGCTCTCTCTCTCCCCCTGAAAACCAAACTCACAAGAAAAAGACCTTTTTCGGCAAGGCTGTCGAGGTAGAAGATGCCCGAGCACCGCCGGCCAGTGTCGTCGAGTCGCCCATCTTGCCGATTGTTCGGTGAATGGGCCGTTGTCCGGGTGCGAGTGTGAGAGATCCGAGTGTGTTGAGCAAACGTGCGCCTCGACGGGGCATGGCCAGTTCGCAGCTTAAATAGAGACAAAGAGACACGCAGCAGGAGCAGCAAGAGTACCTGGTAGCAAAGGTGTAGACGGCGTCGCACTTGCTCTTTGGCCGGTTGACTTGTTGGCGCCGGTGATGGCGCGCTCCAGGCCGGTCACGTGGGTGGGGAAGCCAGTTGAACGGTCGCTCCTGCCGCTGTTGCGCTATATGACTCCGCTGTACAGAGTATGACTCTAGCTATCACTGTCCGGAAATGTCGTCACAATTGCATATAGGGGGATTTGGTCACAATATTGGGGGAGAAGGCAGTCGCTCATCAAATGGAGCAGAATAAGTCGTTGAAATTGTTTGAGTTATTAATTTTTTTTTCCAAAAAAAAACCTACTTTTTTTAAGCAACGTCAACATTGCCTCGTTGTTTGTTCTTGAGCCTTTCTCGGCCTCCCCCAAGTCCGCTGATAAGATACGGGGGGAGCTCAATCAATGTCAGATGAGACCCACAGCTGCTTTCTACAGCCGCATGGAGTGCTGTGCGTTGTAACACAAACGAGACACGCTAGCTGCCAGCAGTCGCGTTTTTCTGGCTGGCAACTTTTTTTTGCGGGTACAGAGCAATGTACCGAGTACGGAGTATCTGTTGCACCTTCCGCCTCGTCTCGCCTCTCCATCCTTCTTTCCCCAGGAAAAGCAACGCATGATTGCCGACGATGCGGCCACGATAATGTCTGGAGCTGCGAGACTTGGATAATACGACACACCCCTCCGTCGACGACTCTTTTTCTTCCTCCGACCATACGACGACGCGAGAATGATGTTGATGACCGAAGCGCACCTCATCCCGTTTGTTGTCGTCGCGTCCTAGACGTCGTCTCGTGTCATCTTTTTCGCTTCCCTCCTTTTTCTCTCTCTCCTTTTCTCGCATCCTTGTTTCTTTTCCGCCTTTGGTCTCTGTCTATTCACCCATCGCCGTCCGCCAATCATCATCATGGCCGCTGTCATGGATGCCGCTCCAATGGCCGACGATGAACGCAAGCAGCTCGCAGAGCTGGAGAAGATTGTCAAGCTCAGCGAGATCATCACGTCGGGACAGCATCCGCGCATCAAGATCCCTGCGCACCTGTTGCCAAAGGGCAAGAAGCACGACAGCAGCGGAGGCAGTGTGGCACAACGACGCCGCCAGAATGGAGCTGCCCGTCGTGCCAATGGCCACATCGCCGTCGAGGCGCACGCCGACAACAATGGTGCCGACATCGATGCCAACGACGATGTCAACGAAAACGCCAACGAAAATGCCGAGAAAGACATCGAGGAAGACGTCGACATGGAGCTGCTCATGGACATCAACGCCGACGAGATGGACGAGGCCGCCTTTGCTGCTCGACGCGCTCGGCTCGAGGCGGCTCTCCGCACCCAGAGATTCCGCCAGAACAAAGCCGCCAAGGACGACGCTGCTGCCGACCTCGTCGTCACCGACATTCTTGAAAAGGCGCGCCAGCTGGAACAGACGTTTACGCCCATCAAGACGGCTCGTGCAGCTGCTTCCGCGGGCGATATCGACAACAATGACAACGACGACAACTACAGCGCGCCCGCCGACTCGGTCGACCTCGACACCTTTTACTCGTCCATCGTGACCACGCCCCAGCACGCACTGACAGCACAGGTGCCCACCTCGGCGGCGGCTGCTGCTGAGCAAGAGAAAGACAAGGAAGACGCCGGTGCCGTCTCGGGCCGCGAGAGCTCCGACTACTACGAACCCGAACTGGACATGGCATCGCCTGTTCTGCAGCAGGTTCAAGAAGCACCTCCTGCGGCCCCGCCGACACAGCAGATACCCGTCGAGATCCTCGCCACGCTGATCGCCCAGAACATGAACCAGACGGCTGTACTGAACCAGCTCAATGTCCCGTATTACCCTGCACCCGCCCAAGAGCCCCAGCAAGTTGCCGGCGTGGACGGCGCCAGCGATGCCCAAACAACCGGCCGCTTTCTTCAGCCGCCGGCTGCACAACATGTTCGCACCCACGACCTGTCTCCTCTGGCGCCACAGCCATCTCATGCGGCATCCATCCACTCGGCCGCCCAGAATCTGCCTTTTGCTGCCGAGAAGGAGCAGCTGCTGCCGCAACAACAAGCTCCTTATCAAGGCGCCCCAGCTCAAATCACGCTGCTGCAGAGGGAAGAGGCAACTCAGTCGCAGTCGAGCCGCGACAGCTCGCCTCGAACCCGTGCTGCACCGTCCAACAACAAAAAGAACAAGAGAAAGGCGTCCAACATCAAGCGCAGGTCATCCTTTGGGCCCGAAAGCTCTCCACACATCAAGGCCGAGCCGCGGTCGCCGTCGCCCATCACCGCGCCTCCCGCCCAGCGACCTCTGAAGCGGCAGCGCCAGGACAACCGACAGGAACACCGACAGGAGCACCGACAGGAACACCGCAGGGAAGCACAGCGGCCGCCTGCTCGTCGCTACGAAACCGAGTATGCTGCTGCTGCTGCTGCGCCCCGTGCTATGCGGCAGGGTGCTGGCGGCCGTCCCGTGTACCCGAGTGGCGACCGTGTTGTGTCACAGCCCGTCCCCGTCCAAGTGCACCGCCAGCCGCCGACGCCGGCCGACGAGGGTGTCTACGAGTACTACCAGCAGGCAGCTCCTCCTCCTCCGGCTTCGGGCTCCTATGCATCTAGACCACCTCAGCCGGCGCAAGGCTGGCACGCCGCCCGCCCGGTGCGGGCTCCGTCCGCTGCCGTTGTCGACGCCATCCCTGTCGTGTATGATCACCCTCCGTACCGTGTGAGTGCGTATGAGCCAGCCCCAAGCCGGGCCAGTCAACGGCAGGAACATCGCCAGGAACTGGTCTATTCGCCAGCTGCCGGTTCAGCCATGCCCCCTCCTCCGATGCCACCACCGCATACGCAAGTGTATGTGGACGAGAACAACCGCCGCTACCTCCCGCCGCGGGCGACCGAACCGCCTCCACAGGACCAGCAGCAGTACCACCCTATGCCGCCACAGCCGCCGCCACACCAGGAATATGGCGAGCAGCCTGTTCCTTACGAGACGGCGGCGGGTGGTGTCGTCTACCAGGTGCCGCCGCCGCGGTATATTCGCGTGCAATCGCAAGCTCCGCCGCCGCCGCCTCCGCCACAGCCGCAGCCGCAGCCGCAGCAAACCGTGTATGAAGAAGTTTATGAGGCTCCATCACCGGTGTACGCGGAACCACCACCACCACCACCACCTCACCGACGAGTCGTCACGCAACCTCCACCGCAGCCTGTGCACCAGTATGGAGGCGAGTATGGGGGCGAGTACGAGGGCGAGTATGCAGAGTATGCAGAGTATCCAGAGTATGCAGACTATCGAGAGTATGCTCCGGCTCCGCTGCATCCTCATCCTCACCAGCCTCCTCCTCCTCCTCCTCCCGCGGCCAACCCGGGCGGCGAGTATGCGATGCGCCCCGCGACGGTCCGTCCGCATGGAGGAGGTGGGGGACACGACGCCCGCTATGTTGAGCGCGTCGACCGCAACCGTCTTGCCAGTGTACAGCCTCAGGGAGGCGTGTACGGCGGCGGGTATGATGTGGTTCGGGCATACAGCGTGCGGCCCGGTGGTGGTGCTTCCTATCCTCCTCCCCCTCCTCCGCCGCCGCCGCCTGCTGCTGCTGCTGCTGTTGCTGCTGGCGGACCCATGGCACCTTCATATTATGAGCAGTCACAGTCCCAGGGGCCCCAGCATCATCCGCATCCACCGCAGGCGACCGGAGAGTACATCTACCCCGACGGGAGCATGCCGCATGAGATGTACAGATAGGCGAAGGTGTATTCAGTGAGACTCGAGTGTGTATATTACTTTTTGTGTATATTGTGAATATACATATTTGACACAGAAAAAAAAAGGAAAGAGAAATAAAGAAATTGCTTTTTTTTTTTTACATTACAACGTGCTACAGTGTAACCATGGTAAGACAAAGGCCATCAGACCCTCTCTCCCTCCTTCTCTTCTTCTTCCTACAACACCCCCTGTCGTGTGTTGCCTGTCACTTGTCTCGCTTCTCCTGAGGCAGTGCAAAAAAAGTCCCCCCCACACACCTTGTCAGGCACGGGAATTACTCCGTAAAAAATAAAATCAAATAAAAATAAAAATATGTAATGACGACTCCCGTCTCTTGTCGCGTCTGGACGCCTTGGGCGTGCTACTATAACGCGTCGACCCTGGATATCTGGACCTCGTATGCATGTGCATATTTCCTTCTCTATTACGGGAGTACTTGCTAGGCATCTGGATTTCCAGGAGGTACTTACGGGGGTACGCTTTTACGCTTTGTCGTATTCTTTTTCCTGCATAAGACAGGGATCAGCTCCCGATGGTCAATGGTCGACCTCCGATTTGTCTCTTCTTTTTTTTGTCTCTTGGTTCGTTCCATCTTTTTTTTCGTCTTGTCTTTCATCTCTGGTACGCGCGCAAAGGTGTGTGTCACACGGACAGAGCAGAAGGGATCTACAGATGAGGGAGATCTCTGGACACTTGTTTTCTTCTGTCTTTCTGTTTTTCTGTTTATCCTCCCCTTCCTCGCTGAAGCCTCGATGTTCAATGCCATTGTCAACGCCACCTTCTCAGGTATGATTTCATAGGTAGCCCCCTCGGGGACTAATGTTTCACATCCATACGCTACTGTTTTGCTCTCTTTTTCTCGCCTCTCGAGCAGCTCCATATGCTTTTCCCAGCTCTTCCAGCTTGGTGGACTATTACGCCGGGTACCCGTGCCATATATTACAGAGTGCGTGTAGGCATTGTACCTATTCGGTTATTTTCATATTTTTATATTTATGCTGTGCTTCTTTCGGTATGTTTCGTACGACTTTTTTGATTTTAAAACCATCATTTTATGATATTCATACAATGTCACTATTTTCCACATTATTTATCTTTTTTTTTCTACTCTCCTCTTTCAAGAGTCTTTCAAGAACATATTCATACTACCCCCGCCTTCAGCTGTTGCTTACTGTCTCTTTTTATATGACGTTAAAAATAAAAACGACAAACTAGATTGTACCAACCTATTTTTCTTCGTCATTCATTGTTATTTCCTTATCTCACCTCACCCTCTCTAATAGGTGCCTTTTTTTTTTCATTACTGCCGAGCTGCAGAAACCTGCCGAAATTTGTTCGTTCTTTTTTCGTTATTTCTTTTCTCCCCTCCATACTCTTAGGTATTCATACGGAGTACCTACGTCGTAAAGATACGTTCTGACCAAAGATCTTCAATGCCGTGGCTTTTGGCCAATCATGGCCGAAGGAATGTGTCCCCCGCCCTCCGCTCTCTCCTTGCTGCTTTCGTCTTGGCCCTCCTTTTTTTTTTTTTTTTTTTTTTTTTTTTTTTTTTTTTTTTTTTTTTTTTTTTTTACTTGGGTAAATTTTTCAGCAGAAATGCCACCCAAGCTTCACATTTCATTCCACTTCAAATACATAAAACATATCCAAGGAGTCTGTATGAAGCGGCCGCATTATCCTGGACCAGTTTTGATTACGCGGTGATGGTACCCGTCGACGCGTCTCATAAAAGACTAACATCCATTCCTGCTTGTCCCATACACGCTTTATGACGTGCCATGCATGGCTGCAAAGGAATATATATAGCTAGGTTCCCGGCCGCAGTGCCGGTCTCTTATGCAGGTCGCCTGCAGGTCGCCTTGCAGGCCATTATGCAGGTCCAGATGGGAGGGGTTACAAAATTGGCTTGTTGCTGTTTTTTTTTTTGGCGTTGTCAACTTTTCGCCTCCTCTCACTCGCATTGTTTACAGTTTTTGACTCTTTTTTGAATTTGCCCGACAGAGATATATTGTGCAAATCTTGCCTAGATACGCACGATGGCGTGGCGACCGTCCATTGTCCATCCCACCCATGATGACATGGCAGACAGCAAAACAAGACCGTCTCGCGGCCGGCCCAGATGATTTGTTGGAAACCCAACAGAAAGGGTGTAAACAAGAACAGAGTCGTGTTCGTTCATATACCTATGGCCATCAAGAGGGACTAACATAACAACTTTGTGGCAAACAAGAAAAAGTTATCGCTCGCGCTATTCCATGGCCAGCATAAAAGTATCCCCATCAAAGCATTCTGGCATAATCAAAAAAGACAACAAAGAGTTTGAAATCAAAAACAGATTCGTACAGGTGTCATAAAATATCATAACATCATCGAGGACTGGCAAGCTGCTCTTCCTCCAATGAAGCGATTGCCGTTTACCGGTTGCGCTCTCTGTCACGGTCGCGGACCCGTTCGCGCTCTCGCTCACGATCGTGGCTGCGGTCATACTTTGTCTTGTACTTGTCGCGGGGTACAGCAGCAGCACTGCCACGCTGGCTGCGCTCCGAAGAATGCTGCGACAGGTATGGATCGTGTGGGCTGCCCTCCTCGTTGGCAGGCTTGTCACGACTGGCATCCCACTCATACTCATCGTAGTCGTGAGCACGTCGAGCACCCGGTTCACGATCGAGACCATAGTCTCTGTCGCGGTCGCGTGCATGTTTTCGCACTGGTCTGCCGCCATGCTCGTCACGATCATAGGCCCGGTCCCGATCTCTCTCGCGATCCCTGTCGCGGTCTCGATCCCGATCACGGTCACGGTGGCGCGGGGGATAGTCACGGCTGGAATCGCGTTCTCGTCGAACTCGGTCACGATCACGATCGCGATCGCGATGGTGTTCCCGGTCCCGGTCCCGGTCCCGATCTCGGTCTCTGTCTCGGTCTCTGTCACGCTCCCGATCGCGGTCTCTGTCGCGATCTCTGTCGCGAGCATAGTCTCTGTCCCGAGCATGTCTCTGCCGTTCGCGATCAATGCTGCCCGCCATACCTTCGTCACCGCCGTCATCGGATCCATACGTAACACTATGGCTGAGCTTGGTCCCGCTTTGCAGACTCTCCTTGGAGCGCCGAAGCGGTGCCGAGCCCACGGCTTGCGCAGACATGCGCGTTGCACTCTGTGTGCGTTCAGGCCGGCCAGGGCTGTCCAGTCGCGTGCTGCCGGTACCTTCATATGGCGATGGGTACCGTTCACCACGCAAATCTGTCGACCCGTTGGAACTTCTGCGCTGTAGTCTGCCGGGGCGATGAGGGGAAGGCTGCGGTGTTCTCGCCGGCGAGGGAACATGCATGCCGCCCGGGATAGGAATGGCCCTTACAGGCCCTCCATCACGCCCTCTACGACCACTGCTCGATGATCTATCGCGTGCATGCTGCGGCACAGGCACAGGCGCGGCAGGAATCGGATCCGGGAGGACAGTAGGTCCTTGTGGTACTGGTGGAGGTGGTGCCTGGAAGTGTGGTGACACAGGCCGACGCGCTTTTGGGGAAGGGGGCCCGGTGGACCGGTAGACACGATGGCGAGGAGGCGCACGCATCGATGGCATATCGTCCGAGTCTGATGCCGACGAAGCTCTCGATCGCGACCGCGACCGCGACGGTGACCGCGATCGACTGCCATGGTATGTGTGCGGGTGACTGCGGCGGCGTGGTCGCATATCTTCTGGGTTGAGGTGTGTTGCATAGCGAGGAGGCGGCGAGTTGGTAGTAAACGGAGGGTCCTTGTTGCGAGGCGGAGGGTAGTCTGAAAAGCTCCGGCGACGCTCGCGCTGGGCATCACTGTCTGGCGACAGGTGTGTGCGGTGGTTCCACTTCGAAGCGGCAGCCGCAAAGCCGGCGGTGGCAGCAAAAGTGGCAGCAGCAGCAACTCCTGGAACATGGCGGGCGTGAACATAATTAAAGGGAAATGTGCGGTCGTTGGTATCGCCTGGAGGTGGCATGTGGCTGGGATCGAGCCCCGGCCCTCCTCCTTTGGGGCTGTTAGCACGGGACCGTGGCCGCGACGATGGGGGACGAGGAGGACCCTGAGGTCCATGAGCCGTTGTATACGCAGGCCTGTCCCATTGCGGAGAAGAAAAGGGAGGGCTGTCGGTCGGCGTTGGTTTCGGAGGCATTCTAGGCGAGGATGTGCCATTGCGATTTCTGCTCGAGTCTCTTTCGACATTCTTGGCCTCGCGCAGCAACCTGTCGGCACACTGGGCATGCCATTTTTCGATTTCCAAGTCAGGTTCGGCGGGCAGAGACTCCCTCGGCAGGTCTGGAGGGAAGAGCTCGCCAGTCAGCGGGTTCTTGAGGTTCCATTCCTTTGCGACACGCTGCAACAGGGGAACGTGAATGTCTGGACAGAGGAGAGTCTCTACGGCCTGCCAGCGCACGAATCCCTGGACCGTCAAGGCCGGGATCGTCGGTGCCACGAAGGCGTCCTCTGGGGGCTGATAGAGAGCATGCTGGCAGCCAGTGACCTGCCAAATAAAAGAGATAGACTGGTGCGGCGCGGAAAGGAAGAGGTCTGCACGGGGCAATGTCAGCAAAGAGTTCCACGGAAAAAGTAACTCAAGGTCGCATCTTACTGTCGTAATCGGCACCGACAGCTTTGTAAAAGGCCGCGAGCTTCAGAGGCGACAAAATTGAACTCATCTTGTCGCCAATGTGGTCAATCTGTAGAAAACAATGTCAGCGTCCACGCCGAAAATCACTTGACAAGTGAAAAAGGAGTACACATACAATATGCTGCGCCATGGCCCGCAGAAAGGCGTCGAAGGTCGGTGTCGGCACCTTGTCGTGCGTGAAGAGGTATCCATAGTATTGCTTTGCGTCTGCTGTGCCGTTTGTGGTCGTGTTGGCCGATGCCTTTGGTGAGGTGTTGCCGGTCGCATTGCCAGTAGCGTTGCTGGTGGGCGTGCCAGCGGGATAGCTTTTGCTTGTCGGAGAGCCGCCGTTTGGCGCGCCGCTCGGAGCGCCGGCCGGGCCGTTTGGCGGCGCGTTATTTGATTGACTGGCCGGCGCATCGAAAGGAGGAATAGGACCGGAGCTCTCCGGAGGAGCTTCGGGCTGTGCTTTTGGCACGCTGCCGGCGCTGTCGGCCGGCGCTTGCGTGAGAGGGGGTTCCGTGACGGTCGCCATGGTGCAGGAACCCGCCGTTGCGACGGTGTGGGTGCGCGATGCGGCCCGGATCGCTGGTTTGCATGCGAAAGGCGTTAAGGAAAAGAACAACACTGAAGGCCGCGGGAAAAAGTAAAAGAGGAGAAGATATGCGGCGCGGCGCACGGCTGCAGTTAAAAGGGAAAAGGAAGGAGAGTGGCCGGACAAGCGTCGCACCTGCCTGCCTTGGGGGATACTGTAGTAGGCACAGACGAGGAGGCCGCAGTGTGCCTTCCGTCATAGGCAGACAATGCGACAGGGAACAGACGCAGGAAAGAGCTATCAACGTGGTTGGCCATTGCCCAGAAGTCCACCAGCGCACCAACGGAAGGAAAGTGCGACCTGCTGAAGTATGGTAGCAATTTCTATGTGCGCCAAAAACACTGTCACTTTTTTTCTTCGTTGCATCCCGGGGAATACGGTACGGCGGACAGGAAGAAAAGCTGGTGGAGGGTAGGGGGAGGTTGTGGCGGTGGTTGTGGTGGTGGGCAAGATGTTACGGATACAAAAAACCACGGAACGCGCGCAGGGCTGTGCAACGACCTCACAACAGCTGGCCATGGACTACGAAGACGTTGAAGAGCAGACCTAGTGTTGCACATCGTACTTTGTACGCCAAAGCAGCAGATTATATTTGCCCGTGGCACATTGCACAAGTGGCAAGCGCGGGACGGAAGGCAGCGGCGGAAGGAGCAAGTGGGGGAAATGGCAACGGAAGGAAGGAGGGGTTTGTGAGGACGAGCATGTGCCAAAAGAAGAGGACATTATGCAAAGCACGCGGTATGTTGCTGCACGCGCAGCAGAATGCATGTGCGTGCAAGCGGGGATTGTGCAGCTGGCAGCGTGATGGACGGTTTCAGAGTTGAGTGAACGAGTGATCGATTGCGCGAGTGCACATGATTGATTGGGTAGATTCGGTTCTGTCCATCTAGAAAAGTGCAACAACTTTAATCTCACAGCTCCTGCCGTTTGTGGATATTACAGCCACTCAAATACCTATAATTCTTTGTTCGCTTCTTTCTTTCTTTCTTTTTTTTTTTTAAAAAAAAAAGTAACTTTCCATTTTTCCCTTAAAAAGAGACCGTGTGCCTTACAAAAAACATGAACAGGAAGCATAAATCGTACCTACCTATGGAAGAGATAGGTCACACGTCATAAAGTGTATTTATTCAAATATCTAATCTACCTGTCATCATCAGAGCTTATGCCGTCTGATGCCTGGCAGGATAATAGTGGAAGTAGCGCACCAGAATCTTCTTGGATGCGTCGTGCCAGTCCTCCTCCTCAAGAGCCATGTGCTCTTCAAAGCCGGCCCTTTGCATCACCTTGAGACTGGCCGCGTTGCTGTCTGCCACGATGCCAGACAGCACCTCCTCGACCACGGGAGGATTCTTCTCGTTTTCCTCGTCGCTCGCAGCATTCAAGGCCTCGATCACGTCGGCCGGCAGCGTGCTCCGGGCCACGTGCACGGGCTGCGGCGTCGTCGGCCGCGGCAGCTGGCAATAGAGATAGACAAAGGCCTGAAGAAACTCTGTCGCGTAGCCGCGCTTCCAGTACTTGCTGTGGAACATGTAGCCGACCTCCGGCCAGCCGACGTATCCCTTGTAGTTGTAGACGCCGGCCATGGCAATGAGCCGGTTCTTGTCTTCGGCCTCTTTGCTGCACACGACAAAGTTGAAGGCGTTGACGTCATTGGGCGCCAGGAACGGCGTGAGTTTGGTGTTTGTCATCTCGAGACTGGCGTCGGGCACGCCCTGTATCGAGTTGATCATGACTTCAGGCCGCGTGCGCATATCGTGCAGAGCCTCGAGATCATCAGCCGTCGGCGGCCGCAGAATAAGCCTCTCCGTCTCAAAGGGAGGCCGCTCCGTGTTGGGCGGCAGAGGCACCGTGGGCAGCGTGGAGAGCACAGTCACCCACGTATCAGGGAACTTATCCCCAGCACCGTGGGGTGTAGGTTTTGTCGTCATGATGGGCGATGTGACTGTCGATTGGGTTTGGTGTGAAATAAATGGCGTTTGGATTTTTTTTATTGATTTTTTTTTAAAAAAATAGATATTCAAATCCAATTTCAAATCCCTTTCTTCTAGAGCATCTAGTGAGGCGACACCACCGTTATATAGAGAATGATTGTCGATCTACAAGTGCATCGAGCCCGTATTGATCTACCTAGGTATGGAACAGCGATAAGACGCTTAAATCTTGCCGGCACATTTCCTTTCCGTGTATGACACATCGGCCTCCAAACACCGTCTGACGAGAGCTTTTGCTGCTGTTCTGACCTGCCTTGTTGGGCAGTAGCCGCCCCGTTTCTGTTCTAGGTGCTTGCATGTCCTTTGTACCTTTTGTATGTCGACACACACAAAAGGTACCTCACAACCCAGCCAAAGCAATCACGTGCATGGAATTCTCGTGAAATACTCCTCTTACCACATCCAGCGCTTGGCAGAAGCCAATATATTGGCAAATCAAAGGCTGGCCGTATGACGCATATGCACAGTTTGTATGCCAGTCAAGACCACTTTCTAGTCACTTCCGTACAAACTATGCAGATCTGCACCGCCTCGTGAGTTTTCTGATGGATACCTCGATATACTTTGTATGTTGTCCGTCTCACTTCCATAGCACTGGAGAAAAAAAAAAGTGTATAGATTTTTGTATTTTTTTTTACGTCAATATATCGAAACCCAATGCCATTTTTTTGAACAACATATTTCTTCTCGTAACGCTAGTTCATCCTGGCCAAACTCCCCAACGTCTTGGCTTTTTTTTTGTCGTCCGGAAAAACAAACACAGGAAAAAAAGAAACACCCAAGTGTAGAATGATAGCCGTCACGAGAAAGAAAACAAAACAGACACGAAAATGAGAACAATGCACTTCGTTTTCGTATTTATTCCTCCTTTCCAACGCTCTAAGCAATTGTGGACGGGCGGGTGGCGCTGAAGATCTTCTTGGTCGAGATCTTGGGGACGCGGTGAGGCAGGGGGAACGACAGGTTCTTGGTGACGAGCTGCTTGATGTATGGGCGCTTGACGTCCTCGGTCTTCTCAAGCTCGACAACGCGCAGGATGTGGATCGACCGGAAACGGGCACGGTGGCGGGCAGCCATGTCCGAGTACAGGGCCTCGACAGCGGCGGTTCTGGACAGCTCGCGGTACTCCTTGTACATGTTGTGGGTGCCTGACCGGGAGTCGTAGCGGATCCAGATGCCAAAGTTCTTGACCTTGAGGGGGTGCTTCTCCGAGATCTGAAGAGTTAGTTAGCAAATGACCCCTTCTACTGTTTTTTGTCTTGAATGCCCGCATTGAATATACATACCACGTTGACGGCAACGATCTCACCGGTGGCCTTCTTGACCTTCTTCAGACCGCGAAGGAAGTACCAGAAGCGGGACTTGGCAACAACGGTGTTGGGAGCGAAGATGCGCATGCGGTACAGCGCGGGAGACGGGTTAGTCTCGGTCGGCAGGTGCCGGCCAATGACCTGGTACTCCTGAAGACGGCCTGCAAATTTGTTAGCTGCAAGATGCTGGGAGGAGGGGTATTCTGCTGGTGGATGGCTGTGCTTTGCCATTCCGTTTTTTGATCTGCAGCAACGACGAGAGCAAAGAGACGGGCCGAGTACAAAGCAGATGACATGAGCGAAGACGAGGCCGCAGGAAGTCGAAAAGAACGGACAAAGCGAAATGAACGCCAAGATGAAAATGTCGAGTGTCGCGTGATGCAAATTGAACCTGGATATGTCCGCCAGAGAGTTGTCGCTGTAGTCCATTGCCAGCACAATTCCGGCAAGGCCACCGCACAATGACTTTCCGAATCCCAGTGTCGTGTGTGAGGGTCGTTGGGAGGGGGTGAAAAAATCCAACCCCTCCTTGTCGATGTCAATTGTGCCGATGAAAAATAACCCATTCGTCGTCTGGTTTTTCATGTGGTGCACCGTCGGTCACAAGCTCTCGCTGTCGTACGTCGTCTTCGATCCATTGTCTCCTGTGTCTCTCTCGTACGGCCCCTCTCGTCGTCTTTCGTTGTCGTCGTCGTCGATGCAGAAAAATAAAGCAGAATGGCAACGGCAGCAGCCAGGAATCACCGCAGTAGAAGGAGAGGTGTCATCTCTTACCCATCTTTGCGATTGCTGCGGCGTTAGTATATGGGAGTCGTTGGTTGTTGTCGACGTCGTCGTCGTGATGGATGGTGGAAGAGGGAAAGCAGCTCACCTTGAAAATTATTTTCGGATACGCTTTGGTGGCGGTCGAAAATTTGGTAGGGTCAAAGGCCCGCAGTCCAAAAAGGCGCCTGCTCTGGTGCGGTTTTATTTTTTCCCTGCCAAAATGGCTAATGGCCCACTCTTTTTTTCCATCCTAGGCTTTTGGATGCACAAGTTTGTGCGTCGGATTAGTGGATGATCCGTCCTCCGGAACAAAAAGTGGACCATATGCCAGTGATATCTACGTGGGGCATTGGAAGATCGCATCAGCCAATCAAATGCACAGAAGCTTTGGGAGAGCTTCGTCGCGACGACATCCCCAAATACAAACGCGAACGGCTAGCGACGGGCGACGGGCGACGGTGACGACCAAGTCGACTCCCCTTTTAGTCCTCGCTCGCAGAAAAGATGGACCAGCTCTTTCGCGAATTCGGCCGTGCCATGCAAGATGGTGACGGCCACGCGCTGTCGGCAACACTTGCACCTGTGAGCCCAGCCAACGATCCTTACCGGCTGCGAAACATTTGGAACGGCGCGGCCCATCACGATGCCAAGGGTGTGATCAAGCGCAAGATCCAGAACCACTCGACCGGCCTCAAGCATAGTGAAGTCCAGGGCTGGACAGAAGTGTACTATACGTTCTGGAAGGCCATTGGCCAAGTTCTCCTGGTGGAGGGGGAGCGCAATGACGATGGCGAGGTAAGCTTCGAGGTTTCCACTCTGCTCCATAGCTTGCTGTCTGGGCGATGTGCATGTTGCTAACAAGAGGGCAGTCGACATGGACAAGGGTGTACGAAGATTGGAAAGACGTGGTCAATGCCTTGCACCGCGGCTACACAAACAGCGGCTTTGAGGCTTGGACGGTGCCGTGCCTGTACGTTGCGGGCAACCACATGCGGCTATTTGCCATCCGTGCCGACGGAGAGCGTGCAAACTCGGCGAGCTATGTGGGCGAAGCCTCGTTCCAGGACGACTTTGATGCCGACGCCGAGAAGAATCAGCTGCTGGAGGACTGCGCTCGGCAGCTCAACCGTCTGTTCCAGCTCTGCTTGAGCGACCGCACACAGGACCTTAACAACTCGCGCAAATGGGGAATCTACGGACTCATCAACCTGCTCTTCAAGACATACTTCCGCCTCAACTCAGCCAGTCTGTCTCGCAATATCCTGCGTGCTCTGGCTGCATACAAGGGTGACATGCCGGGGCTCGACCAGTTTCCCAAGTCGCAGCGCGTGACCTTCAAGTACTACGAGGGCGTCGTGTACTTTTTGGAAGAGAACTATGCGAATGTAAGTCAAAGTGTGGCAAGGCAAAAGAAGAGAAATCTATCTATGACATTACGTTAACCATGTTTTTCACTACAGGCTGAAAAGCACCTTTCGGAAGCGCTGCAGCTTTGCCACCAGAAGGCCTATCGGAACAAGGAGTATGTACAGCATGCCATAGTCTGATTCGCTGGCATTGTTCATGCTAACCTTTCTTTCTCTTTCAGACAAATCCTTACCTACCTCATTCCCTGTCACCTCATCACCACCCACACGCTGCCCAGCAAGGAGCTGCTGGAGCCCTTCCCAACGCTGCAGAAGCTTTTCACGCCACTCGCGACTGCTATCAAGAATGGCGATCTGTACGCGTTTGACCAGGCACTGCAGCAAGACGAGGACGCATTTGTGAAGCGGCGCATCTACCTTACGCTTGAACGTGGTCGCGACATTGCCCTGCGCAATCTTTTGCGCAAAGTGTTTATCGCTGGCGGCTTTGAGGAGTCGGCAGATCCAGACAAGCCGCCCGTGCGCAAGACGCGTGTCCCCGTGGTGAACTTTGCCGCCGGTGTCAGGATGAGCAGCAAAGAGGCTCTCGATATGGACGAGGTCGAGTGCTTCCTGGCAAACATGATATACAAGGTGAGTGCAAAAACACGCCCTTTGCCATCTGCCGTCTGGCTTCCTTGCTACGATACTGACCTCTCATCGCAGAACCTCATGAAGGGATACATACACCACGAGCGTGGCATCGTCGTGCTGAGCAAGGCCGAAGCATTTCCAGGAACTGGCATCTGAGTATCCTTTCAGCAGCGGCTTTTCTTCCTTTTCTTCCTTTTCTTTGACGGCACCTGTTTTTTTTTTTCTTTTTTTGCACAGCGGGTTTCCTGCGACATATCCCAGCGTTTGCATTTCTTTTCCGAGCCTTGGTTTTACGATGAACATTCATAGACGGGCGTTTTTTGTGGGAGTGGCATAGCATGACGTTACCTTTTTTTGTTGCTCTTTAAGGCGTACTTGAGGTTGGCAAAAGGAATTCCACAAGCTTTCGCGGCCGTACTCCGTATTGATGTCTGAGATGTGGGGTCAATTAGCCGTACAAGTAGAAATTTGTATCACGCTAGTCAATTTGCCGGTCAGATACATTTGTATACTTTTGTATTACACGCTCCCGCGTGTAAGTCGTACAACACCGCGCTCCGGCTCAATCTCGTCATCGCCAAAGTCTAGACTGCTGTCAAACAACAGAAACGTCATCATCGTAATAAAATAGGTGACAATCACAGGAAAGCATTATTATGATCCTGTTAGGACTTTCTCACAAAAGTGTCTGGCCAAAATTGGGGGTCAGTTTACGTCCCAGGGCAACCTGATCAGCACCTTCCACTTCCATCAGGACGCGGTATCCCTCTTTCCTTGTGTGGAAATGATGATTGCCAATCGCGGTAGGCGCGATGGACAGGCATTAATTACCAGGCACGCCCCCCTAGGTAGACATCACCAAATCTCACATCGCGTCTCGTGCCCGCCCTTGTGCCTCACTCTGTCCTTTTTTTGGCCCGTCATTCTTGCCATTCCATCCGCGACGCTCCTCATTTCGCCTCCCCCCACCATTCCGAACTCTGGCACCTGACGTTGACATCACACGCCGATAGCAGCGCCCCACCAGCACCGGCTCAGTTGGATAAGGGAAGCGAGACCCTTGTCGCCTTTGCCGTGATTTGATGGTATTCTGCTGCGAGTTATTGTGACCTTTTTGGCTGCGCCGCGTTTTGCGAGTACTCCGTATTCTCCAGCACGGCCCCCCCGACATTGCTCCGCACTCGTCTCGCGCGTCATCCCTCGGCAAAGACGAGACGAACAGCGGCCACTTTTAAAACCCCTACACAGACCCCAACAATCGATAAGCTGTGAGTGGCTGTCTTTGCTTTTTTGCTCTCTTTGCACTTCTGACGTACTTGCTACACTGTTGAGACACCGTTGCAACTGACGCATGCCAGCTACCCAACAAACTCGAAATCGGTCTGACGCAGATAAAAAGGCGACAAAGGGGAAATCCCAAAAATCAGCGCGAAGAGAGCGCGACAAGACGATCTTTTGCGGAATAGTGCACCGGCCGAGATCTCCATTACAAGACAGTGCCTTTCTCGCATAAAAGTGCACAGAGCAAGGAGAACGTCAACAAGGCAAGTGATCACCCAATTTTCGTGCCCTTTCTTTCTGCCCTTTCAAGCCGTTCCATTTTGTGTATCTTACATATGCGTGAACCATTTTGTCCCACAACAGCCAAGTGGCTGTATTTCTGGCAAGATGACCATGGCCGGCGGAATGGCCTCAATCCTTTTTTTCTGGTGTCTACTGGGCTGTGACCCCTTTCAGCTGCCAGACTGACAGGCCGTCTGCAGCTTGCAGCAGCTTTGCAGCCGGGCCTGGTCTGGGCCACCCAGGATGACACCACCATGATGATACAGGCTCGCGCATCAATTGGCTGGCCCCAAAAGGCCCCCGAAAGGGCGCGAGTTTCTCACAGGCTGCTTTATTTGCTATTTTCCCGTCTTCCCCGCCTACAGGCATCCCTTGTGCCGCCCGTCTTGTGACTCGTGGTTCTTTCCCTGCTGCTTTTTGGTGCTGCTGCTTCTGCTGCAGCCCTCTTATGCATGCACAACCCTTTGGTCACCTGCGAAGCATTTGATCCCTCTTTGCCAGATCGGATCATTTCATCTATTCTCGAGCCCTTAAAACGCCCCCCCTTCTCCATACTCCCTTCCCGTTTCGAACATTGCTCGCCGCATTCCTCGAGCCCTCCCTCAATCATCTTGACTGCTTCTGTGTGTTATTTTATTTTTACTGTTTCGCTGCGCGCGTTTGCTGAGCTGTTCACGTAGCCGCCGGTGGTACAAAAACAAAATTACCTACCCTTTGCTCGTCGCCAAAAGCTCTGCCTTTGCTCGTATTCTTTCCCGTCATTCCCACGCACCGTCTGTTTGCCGCTTTTCTCATACTTAAAAACGGCCTCGCGTCCCGTTGCAAGAGAGAGGGAGAAAGCGTATATTGTGCTTACACGTCCAGACTTGTTCATCGTTCTATACTGTGCCCGGAACATCCTGCTTGGCACTTCGACAATAACCTACCTACCTACCCACCCACCATCGAATCGAGTGTGCTCAACCCGTCGATACGAAAGATGGCCGACGCTGCGGTGGCTTCGGTTGGCAGCAAAAGCCGCGCTGCCAACAACGAGCTTGCGCCTCCCTTTGAGCCCATTGCCATATCCTCGTCTTCCTCCACAATCAAGGACGAACAGACACAAAATGCGACAACATCTGTGGCAGCGTCGACTGCAGCAGCAGCAACAGAAACACCGACAGTCGTTACCCCTACTTCTCCATCAGACGACAAGAAGAAGCAAAAGAAGCGCAGCCTTTTCGGCTTTGGCCGGAAGAAGAGCCACGACGCTGTGGCAAAGTCGTCATCTCAGTCTCCGCGCAGTCCGTCGACGAGTCTCAAGCCTGGATTCCAACACCAACCATCCAAGCCTACGTCAGCCATGGGTACCGACGCAAAGCGCGCCCCAGCATCAGCAGTTCGCACAGCAGCACAACCAGAGATGGGACATGCAGCTGCCGATGGCACTGCTAAGCCCCATGCAAAGGACACGTCGATGCGGAAGCAAACATCACCCATTCAAACCGACAGTTTCAGCCCCATGAGCGCCAGCATCGCAAGCAGTGGCGTTGGCGGCAGCACGACGACCGGTGGCTCAGCCTACGGCGGCCACTTTGCCTTGCCTCCATCGTCACCCGTCCGCAGCATCGACGCGCTTTCATCATCGCCCCGGATGTCATCGCCTGCTGGCTCGCAAATATTCGAGCGTGACGTGCAAGAGAGCTATGCCTCGCCGATGCCCAACTCGCCCGCCATCCCCTCGCACATTGCGACCGAGAACTACATCCCGCCGGTGCTGGATGCCTCGTCCGAGGCTATTACGGACGACCACCTCGACCCCGACACGGTGGAGATTGTTACACACACGCACCATCACCAGGCAGCCCATTCTGTCAGTGGCAGCGGTCTCATCAGCTCCAATGCGAGCGGCACGGGCGCTTGGGTCGACGACGTGGCAAGCAGCTTTGGTCTGGACCGGGAGGACAGTGCATCCAACTACGGCGCCCTGGACGCCGCCGACGTGCGCCGCCTGAGCTTCATTTCGTTTGCCGACGTTGTGCAGGGCGAGCAGCAGCAGCAGCAGCAGCAACAGGCCGCGGCGGGACAGGGCAGCCTGGCTGGTCTTGCCAACCTTGCCACGCTGAACAGCCTGAACCGCTCGCCATCGCCCATGCGCTCGCCGACGAGGGGCACGAGCCCACCGCCGAGTAAGAGCGGGTCGATCAAGGGCCTAGACATGTCACCACAGCGCAAGATGGGTTCGCCGTCTCGGTCGCCCAAGATGTCGACGGCTGCCAGCCCGACGGGACTGGGGCCGTCTGGCAATATGGGAAGTGTTGGCGGCATCTCAGTGGAAACCATGTCTCAAGCTCTTCGGCGCACGGCCAGCAGTGATTTTGCTTTGCGGAGTACGCCTCAGAGCCCAATCTAAGATTGTACAATGGCATTCTTTGCTTTCTTTCGCCTCCCTCGTGGCTTTCTATGCCTCTTATTTCTGGACAGAGGGGAAAACAGGGACGAGGGAGTCTGTGTCTGGGCGATTGTTCTCCACCTTCTGTCAAAGGCTGAATATTTTATTTTCATTTTTTTTATTCTTGCTGCTTCTTTTTTTTTCGATTGCTTTTTTTATATTGTTGGATTTCCAGGCTGTCATTGTATTGCTTTTATTTTCTGCTTTTTTCGTGTTTTGTTGCTATCGTCGGCTCCTTTTTATCAGCGCAGCAGCACACTTTATACCAATTTCTGTTTTCTTGCGCCTACTTATTCTAGCAACCTAAGTGATATTGTGCTTTCCTATTGCGTCATTTAGGTTGACCGTGTTATGGTTGTTGCGTTGTGAGAGCTTCCACGACTGCGGCGGTGCTTTTGTTGCTCTCTGTTAGGTATTTGCTTGCCCGTGCGGAGTACCTAGGCAGGTACGACCCATTGCGCCGTCCAACAATCCCAAATAGGAAGGAACTGCCCTGGTCGCGCCTTCCTTCTTTGTAGACGTCGCGAGGGGTTTCAGAGAGAAGGGTTGCCGAGCATTTTGGGCATTTTGACCCTTTCCCAATCCCATCCAGCTCCTTCAGCTGCTGTTCATTTTTTTTTCTGAGGAAAAAGTTTGTTTACACTACTTTTTTTTTCGCTTCTTCCATGCGGCCATCAACAACGAGCATCATCAACGAGACGGAACGCAACGCGTCTCTTTAATCCGCTTAATTAAACGTCGACAGCCCTTACATCCCGACAGTTCTTTTTTTTTCTACCTACCTCCTATTTAAATATCAGCCAGAGCCAGTATTTCGTGCAAGATTCCATAGGTATTCTGTCAGCAACCAAACGAAAGGCAAAAGAAAAAAAAAAGACGACGACATTTCACCAATCACGCAAAACCGCCTGTCACCATGGGCTGGTTCAAGAGAGTGGCGCTCAAGCTGCTTGGAGCCAACCGCGGACAGACTAAGAGACAGTCGGCGATGGCGCCAGGAGCGGCCGCTGGTTCGCTGGCACCGCGTGCGGGGTCAGTGTCGGGCCCATTTCTTGGCCGGCTGACGGAAGCGGTGCGCGTCGACGACACGGTTCCGTCTGTGCAGATGCGGGAGCTGGGGCTGCAAGAATCGAACCTGCCGTACATTTACCGCGACGGCGGCGGCGGCGGCACGATTGACGGGCAGAACGTGGCCATCTACGCAGACACGACGTACACCAAGGGCCTATCGCCAGCCGACCCGGGCCAGATTGTGGGCTTTGTGTCCAACACGATTGCCATTTTCGGGCCGCAGGGCGACCCGTCGACGTCGATTGCGCAGGTGACGGACATTGGCACGGAAGAGCGCGGCCCCGTGCAGGCGATTCCTTTTTTGGCGTCGGCGGGCGAGTCGGCGGGCGGGATGGGCGTGTGGCCGAACCAGAACCTGGCGACGCTGCCGGGCGGCTGCGGCCAGGTGGCGGTTTCGTTTCCCGAGGTGATTGACCGCAACCTGTTCCGCGAGCACAAGAAGGAGCTGCTCTACAACACGCCCATCTCGGTGCGGCTGGTTAAGGACTCGCGGGCACCTGGGGGTCTGCGGCCAGTGGTGGAGCGACTGAGTGCGAAGCTGTTTGTGAAGAACGAGACGACGTACGGCTCCTTTTGCACGTATGCGGGCGAGGGCGACGGGTACCTGTACCTGTTTGGCAGCGTGTCGGAGCCGGACTCGCCGGCGAGCAACGGCCTCAAGCTGGCGCGCGTGCGGGTGTTCAAGTCTGACAAGAAGACGCTCAAGGCGGTGGCGGACCGGTCGCGGTACGAGTTTTGGGACGGACAGCAGTTTACGGCGACGATGCCGGCGCACATGGACGACGGCCAGGCCAATGTGCTGCGGTACTCGCAGGACGTGTTTGGCAAGGGCTACGGGCCTTCGGCGGGCGACTTGTGGTGGAGCGAGCCGCACAATGCGTACATTTTGGTGTTCCAGAATGCGGCGGCGGCGTTTGACAACACGGTGTACCTGAGCCACAGCGAGTCGTTGACGGGCAACTGGTCGACGCCCAAGGGGGTGTTTAAGCTCCCGCACGCGCGCGACGGCTTCAGCTACGGCTTCCACGCGTACCCCGACATGGCGGAGAACGGCGGGACGACGGTGCCGATTACGTGGTCGCAGGATTCCAAGGCCGAGTCGGTGCGCATCTACACGGGCGAGATGGTGTTTGAGATGGGCAGAGTTGTGGGAGTGAGCGGAGATGGGGATGACAACGGCGGAGAAGGAGGAGGAAGAGAGCCCGGCGGTGAAAATCCGGGGTGTTGAGGTGTTGATCCACGTTTCCCCGGGTTTGTGGCGGCACGATGACACGACAACCATACGATCATACGAAAGTACACATACGAGTACTCCACGTACAAAAGCGTGGTGCGGGAGAGCACTCGGAATATGCATCCTCTTTTTTGTGTGCAGCCCAGGGAAAAACGTCACAGCATAGCTGTTGGTGTTTTTTCCTTGGCGGAACTCTTATTCCGGCACTTAAGTTTTTTGGGGCACTTTGCCTCTTTGGGGCACATCGTCACCACCCGGCAGTCGACGCGGCTACTCGGCACGCAGGCGGCCGAAGCGGGTCCTTTTTAGCACGACGTGCCAGCCGTACGGAGGCACACAGGCACAAACAGTTGGAGGACAAGAACGGGCTAGTGCACCGGTAGTCGGCGCGCCACACATACGGAATTCATATTTTTTTTTCTGGAGTGCCACTCTGCACTTTCAGGACGATGGAAACCAAGGGAGGAGCAAGAGCATCTTTTTTTATTCGTGCTTGGCTGGATGGAAATCAAGGAAAGGAAGCAAAGTACTTGGAGCAGTCAAGTAAGATACCAATATCAAACAAAGCGACATTGTTTTATGAGCAGGTGTGTTGTTTCAAGGTGAATGTTTTCCGTGCTTATGGGTTGTCGTTGTCAGTGCCGAGAGCGGAGCAATGATCTCCGTCACGGCATATTGTAATCCGTGGGAAATTTCTTACCGTTGCATGAATCAGTGTTTTTGTTTTTCTTTTTCCCCTAGGTTCTTTCAGAGGACAATCACAATTCTATTCATCTTTTTTCCTTGTGTGATCTACCACCTCGTACAGAGTACATGTGCTGTTTGAATTTTTTATTTTCTACACGGCACAACGACGCGTCAATTGTATCCTTCTTATTCCTTATCCCCATCATACAGAGTACCTACGGAGCACCAGGTCGAGAGATAGCCTCGCATTTCGATTCCCACTCGTATCTCTGTCCTCCATTTCTCCCGTTCTCTCTGGCTCTGCTCGTATCTTTTGACTCTTTACTTTCTCCATATTCGCACTTTCCCCGGATTTCATTTTTGTACACCTCTTTAATCCTTTTCCTTTTGGCCCCCTAATCCCTTCCCCTCCAGATTCGCTAGGAGTTTATTTTTTTTTCTTCTTTCATTGACTTTTCGCCATCATTCCCATTTTCTGCCTTTTCCAACTTTATTTGTGACAGCCTTTTCCTGTCTTTCTATTCCTCATTGTGCTTCCAGCCTTCTCGCTTTACCTCCCCCACAGCATCTTGGCAACGGCGGCCCATGCGTCCACTTACATAGAATCATACAGGGAGTATATCACCTTACTTCTTGGCAGTTGTTTCGTGTGCCATTGAGGGCCATTTGGGAAGCACATGGCAGAAGAAAAGCAAGGGGCTGATGCCCCGGCCGTTGAGGCTGTCGCCGAGAAGACGACGACACCCATTGAAAAGGAGACGGAAGAACCCTCTTCGGCACATTCGACAGCACACTCTTCAGCCCACTCTTCGGATTCCGACAGCGACAGCCACGATGGCCACGAGATGTCCTCGACCAAGGGGGCAATGGCAGCTGATATCAATGCTGCAGAGGCGGGAACTGCTGCTGCTACTGCTGCATCTGCTTCTTCTTCTTCACCTGCTGGACCAAGCACACAGCACGAGATCGATCTTGCGCACGCCCTCACACACGTGTCGTCAGCGGGCGCCGATGCACCAGCACAGCCGGCGACGTCGTACGTGCAGATCCCCGACGCATTCTACGACCGCCTGCCGCCGCGCCGCAAGGTGGCGATCGTGGTGCTCATGTCGTACTGCTCGGTGCTGGCGCCCATCTCGAGCACGGCGGTGCTGCCCGGCGTGCCCGACGTGTCGGCCGAGTTCCACACGACGGGCTCGATTGTCGACCTGAGCAATGCGCTGTACCTGCTGTCGATGGGCCTGTCGCCAATCGTCTGGAGCCCGCTGAGCGACGTCTATGGCCGCCGCACGGTGACGCTCATCACGGCCGCCCTCTTCTTCTGCTGCTGCCTCGCGACGGCGCTCTCGCCCAACATTGGCGCGTATTTTGTGTTTCGGATTCTGGCGGCGTTTGAGGGCACGGCTTTCATTCTGGTCGGCTCGGCGACGGTGGCGGACATCTACCGGCCGACGGAGCGGGCGACGGCGATGGGGTGGTTCCTGTCGGGCACGCTGATCGGCCCGGCATTTGGCCCGTTTATCGGCGGCATCATTGTGACGTACCGCTCGTGGCGCGCCATCTTTTGGCTGCAGACGGCGATGTCGGGCGTGGCCTTTGTGGGCGTGCTGTTCCTGCTGCCCGAGACGATCTACCGGCGCAAGATCGACGGCCTCGAGGGCCTGCCTTTCAAGCGGCGGATGCGCGTCCTCGCGGGCATGATCAACCCCCTGCGCGTGCTCTCCCTCTTCATCTACCCCAACATCCTGGTGACCAGCCTCGCGGCCTCGGCGCTGCTCTTCAACATGTACTCGCTGCTGACGCCGATCCGCTACGTGCTCAACCCGCGCTTCGGCCTCACGTCGCCCATGCAGTCGGGCCTCTTTTACCTCGCGCCTGGCGCCGGCTACCTCGTCGGCACCCTCTTTGGCGGCCGCTACGCCGACGCCATGACGCGCCGCTGGATCCGCCGCCGCAACGGCGTCCGCGTCCCCGAGGACCGCCTGCGCTCCGCCATTCCCTTTGTCGGCCTCGCCGTCTCGGGCTGCACGCTCATCTACGGCTGGGGCGTCGAGAAGGGCGTCGGCGGCATCCCCCTCGCCGTCATCATGCTCTTCCTCCAGGGCGTCGGCCAGCTCATGAGCTTCCCCAGCATCAACACCTACTGTCTCGACGTCATGCAGGAGCGCGGCAGCGAGGTCATTGCCGCCAACTACGTCCTCCGCTACCTCTTTGGCTGTCTCAGCACCGCCGTCGTCCTGCCCGCCAACAACACCATCGGCGTCGGCTGGTTCTGCACCGTCGCCGCCCTCTTCCTCGTCGCCAGTGCTCTCGGCATGGCCGCCGCCGTCGTCTGGGGTGCCCAGTGGCGCGAGGTCGTCGGCCGCTGGCTCAGAGAGCGCAAGGAAAAGAAGCAAGAGAAGCAAAGAAAGTGAAGAAAAGGGGGGTGTGTTTTGTATTTGAATGGCATAGTTATGGATGATGATAGAGGGAGGGTTTGTTTTCTTTTTTTTCGGCAGGAATAAAAATATGGTGATAATCATGTACGTATATACCCAGAGCAGAGAATTCCTTCATGCGGAAATAAAAATACTAGAATGATTTCGTTGTTACCATATATTCAAAACTGTTGTTGGTTACGAGGTTTTTATTTCAATTGTTCACATTAGGTCACTTGTCGTGTCACGACTCAAAAATACAATGGTATGGAACTCGGGGCTTGTTCTTGGTTTGTTTTTACTGTTTCATCAAATTATATTTGCATATGAAGTAGGTACCTGCCAGAGGCACTTTACGAGACAATTCCAACGCGACACCAACTTACCTATACACTCAATCTACATAGTCTCCCAGGCACTCTCAGAATCGGTCTCCATGGGCTTCGTCACCGGAGCCGACTTGGGATTGCTCATGTCGGGACTCACCAGTTTTCTGATATGGATGGCCTGCGTCTCGAGCTCCATGTACCGCTGCAAAAGGCCCAAAAAGGCCGCCGTAAAGCAGCGCGGGACATGGCCGTCGCAGTCGCACTCGTACACGTCGTCCTCCGCCAGGCTCTCGCCGTACTTGCTCTGGAACAGCGACAGCAGGAAATGGTACACCTCCGTCGCCGCCATGTCAATGTCGCCAAACTTGAGCAGGTGTCGAAACGCCGGCACCCGGTGAATCGGGCCCACCGCCCTCTCCGAGTTGCCCTCGAGACACTGCGAGATGTAGTCCAGGTACAGCTGGCTGTTGCCCGACGACGCGTCGGGGAACCGCGCCAGAAAACTCTCCCGCATGTCCTTGATCTTCTCGTCCGACCACGGCTTGCCGTCGCGCGACAGCAGCGGCATCGTCTTGGAGAACATGTGCTTGTCAAAGGACTTGGCCTGGCTGCGCGTAAAGTGCCCGTGGTTGGGAGGAGGTGGTCCCTGCGAAAAGCCCTGCTGTCCAGCAGCAAAGCCTTGCTGGGATGATGGGTGAGGACCGCGGCGTTTTGAGTGGTGCTGCTGCTGCTGCTGCTGCTGCTGATATTGTTGCTGCGGCTGGTGCTGCTGCTGTTGGTCTTGAGGAGTGTCAAACTTGCGCTTCCGTCCACGGCCACCGCTCTGAGGGCCACCATTTTGATGACCACCATTCGGGTAACCACCAAAACCGCCGCCGTTGCCGCCTTGGCCGCCACGGCCGCCCTGACTACCCCAGCCACCGTTGCCGCCGTTGCCGCCGTTGTTGGCATTGCCTCCCCGAACCCCTTGGCCATTTTGGCCATTTTGGCCACCATGTCCGCCCTGTCCGCCCTGTTGGCGACCGGGACCGTTGCTAAAGTTGTTATTGAAAGTACCGTGGGGGTGGCCAGCATTGTTGCTGCCGCCCTGGTTGCGTCTTGTTCTAGGCATTATTGTAAAGGTATGTATACCTAGATAGTTTGTGAACTTTGTAAAAATGTGTTTTGAACTTAGCTGATGCAGTGAGCGTTGTGCTTGAAGTGAAAATGTCTGATCAAGAACGAATAGGTATTCGGTTGAACACCCAAGTAGGCGGAAGACGGCGTCTTTTAATAGAGATTGTGCAAACAACGGAAACAATGGTCAGGCCATCGCGAAAGCGAACAAGATGCAATTGTATGTTCAGCAACACAATGCTTTGTTTCTCGTGTGATTGAACACGATTTGATGTTCGCTTTGTCGCGCTCCGATCTCGCCTTTGACAATAGGTGAATGGGTGCCATTGTTCAAATCAAAACACACTGGCCAATTCGCGGATAAAAAAAAAAGGCCCAACAACAAAGGCGAAAGGTGCATGCATCTTCGTTCGTTCATGATGTGGCGCAAAACAAAGAACAAGCCTTTTTTTTGGCCAGCCTTGACAAAAAGGCTTGACAAAGGGACTCGGCAGCTCTCTGCGGAAAAGCGAAAGAGGTCTGTTTGTTTGCCATCCAAATCCCCACACTTTCTGTAGCCTCGTCCCGATGTCCCAGGGCCTCAGGGTCCCCTCCCGGGGGAGATCATCCCGGGAGGCAAATATCAACAGTGCGTGCCATGAAAGTCCTCAGCCTCGCGTCCTTTTTTGGTCGCCTGTGCCTTGGATATTATCCAGTTCACTGTCTCGGAGGCAGGCGCAGTGATCGCCATTTCTTGAGAAATAAAGGTTGCACTCCGTCGGAGAGGAGACATGGCCTGAGATGAAACTTGCATTGCATTCCTTGGACGTTGCCAGGCAGAGAGACAGGCGGGACGGTGATGAAAAGGATTCAGCGAGCGTATCGGCAGACACTCTCCCGCGATACCGAAATTTTTTTGTTGCATTCCTCCGTCCGTGTTTCCGCGGTAAAGGTTTGCTTCCCCTTACGGGAGGGAGTATGGTGTGCCTAAACCCCCACGGGCCCCCAGGAATGCTCAGCCAAGAACGTGTCAATTTCGACCGAAATATTGACAGCTTTCATGATGAGCCTGGACGGAAAAAAGAAATCAGTTTTTTTTCTCGCACCCACTGATGGATGGCAGCTGCAGCTCACCTGGTCTCATGACGCAAGTCTGCGCCCTCGTATGTCGTAGGACCCCGTATGTCACCTCCACTCCTGCAGGGCTGTCTCGTTCATTGTCGTATGTCGTACAAAAACCAAGCTCTCTGACAGGGTCTTGTACTTTGTAGCTCCAAGACAAGAGTAGCAGAGCTTTCCGGCCAAGTCTCCGCCTCTGCAGATCGTGCAGCTTTCCTTGTCGGCTTTGCCGTTTTGAAAAATCTTTCTCTTGCCTGTGAACTAGTCATTCAGGCAGAATCAGTAGCGCGACGCAGGGAGAAGATGGTGGATGTGGCAAGAGTTCCATGGTTGTGTTGGTGTACCAGCGAATAGGTGTAAGGGAAGTAAAAAAATCAGAAAGGATCTACATGAGCATTAGAAGAAAAAAAAAGAAGTAAAGTTTTCTGATGCTTTTGAAAACACTTGGGGAGAAGTATACGACAAGAAAAAAAGGAAAGAGCGACAAGATCGCAGCTGCCCTTGTACAAAATAAGATACATACGGAGTACGAGATAAATTGCCAAAAAACGTGCCCCAGAACGTGCCCCGGAAGGGGCGATCGGCCATCATCTCAGGCTATGCTGAGCGCTGCGCATGCCCCGTAACTTACAGAACACCCCGAGACTCCACCGCTAGCAATTCCTGGAGCAAAAAAGTGGTAGGTGCGCTGGGGTGGCGCCTTCCTCCGCATTGCAGGGGAGCAGCCTCAACAAAAATGGAACATACAAAAAAAAAAAAAAAAAAAAAAAAAAACTTTCGCGATAGCTCTTTCCGATTTTGTAACATGATGCACAGTCCATCTCCGCGGCACGTTGTCGTGCTCCTTCCCACCTTGTATTGTATACACCCCTAATAACTTGTATAGCACCCGTAGATTCCCAACAGAAAGAAATAACACTGTGAAAGACAGTACGAAACAGAAGGAGCGACCGTCTACGAGACGCATATTTTATCGTGGGAATGCCCCCATCGTGAGATCCAAAAAACAGTATCCAGTTGGTTCTGTCTTCAGTTTAATGCCTGCCCCGTACCTATCTTCGTTGCCCGGCCTGCCATCCCCTACACGCCCCAAATTCAAGCATTCCTCCCAGCTTTATGCTGGCCCAGACCCCGTGTTGTTGATCCCAAAACGCTAAAATTTCGACACTGCGAATTTTACAGGCCGGGAAAAAAAGAAAGAAAAAAAGCGAAACAGGCAAAAAAGGACTTTGGGACTTTGCTTTTTTTTTTTCTTTTCTGCTCCTCTCATCGGCCTCGCCACCCCCCCATGCCCGCTTGCAGCAAGCTTGGCAGGTTCTTTTTTTTTTTCTTCTTCTTCTTCTTCCTGCGCCTGTCCGTCATTGCTCCGCATACGACATATTTATGCTACGACAGCCCCAGCCCCTTTTCATTTTCTCGCGATCTCTCCCAATTTCTTGTTGTTCTCTTCTTTCCTTTTTTTCGTCCTTCTCACCAACGCCATTCGCTTCATTACTTCATACACGAATCCTCCTGCCACTCTTCCGATCTCGCCCCTCACAAAGGACCCTTGTCTGTCTTGTTGTGTCCTGACTAGGCGACTAGCATAGACGCAGGCGAGCTCTCCACCTCTCCACCTTCGAGCTCCCCCTCCTAGCGATTCTCGACCGCGCTTCCGGCAGCCAGGAGGTCTCGTGGTGTGACGTATTTTTCCCACCATCGTCTCATTCTCCTCATTTTTGTCTTTTCAGACAACCTCTTTTTACCTCCTTCGTTTTTTCTCTCCCTTTTCCGCACGACACTCTTCAATTCCACAATGGCGCAACAAGAAGGCCAGCGCGCACAGCGCGAGGTTAAGAACCACTACCTCTTTGAGATTGCCACAGAGGTTGCCCACAGAGGTAGGAGAGCTGTCACAGGAGGGGGGGATCTGGAGTCTCTGAGCTTTTGAGCCTTTGAACTTCTGCGTTGCCATTTTGCAGCTCGCTTTGCTAACTTTTACTCTCCAGTCGGCGGTATCTACTCTGTCATCAAGTCCAAGGCTCCCGTCACCACGGCTGAATATGGCGACCGCTACACCCTTATCGGTCCTCTCTTTCGGGACTCGGTACGTTTTCTCTAGGTGGATGAAATCAATTGAGGGCGGGGAGAGAGCAAGGCGAAGCAGAGAGAGAGAGAGAGAGAGAGAACCGAAGCGCTTTCTGTCTATGGATGGGGTCTAACAAAAAAACAGGCTGCTGTCGAGGTTGAAGAGCTGCAGCCAACGATTCCCGAGCTTGCTGCCACCATCGACGCAATGAAGGAGCGCGGCATCAAGATCGTCTACGGCCGCTGGCTCATTGAGGGCGCACCTCGTGTGCTGCTCATCGACACCAAGTCGGCCTACAGCTTTATGGACGAGTGGAAGGCCGATCTCTGGAACGTCGCATCCATCCCCTCTCCACCCAACGATGACGAGACGAACGAGGCCATTGTGTTTGGCTACCTTGTTGCCTGGTTCCTCGGCGAGGTGAGATCTTCCTTCCGAGTAACCCAATTCTGCTCCTTGCCCCTCTCTCTAACAATTCCAGTTTGTCTGCCATGAGAAGAAGAGGGCTGTCATTGCCCACTTCCACGAGTGGCTGGCCGGTGTTGGTCTTCCCCTGACCAAGAAGCGCCACATCGACGTCACCACCATCTTCACGACACACGCCACCCTTCTCGGCCGTTACCTCTGCGCCGGCTCTGTCGACTTTTACAACAACCTGCAGTACTTTGACGTGGATGCCGAGGCGGGCAAGCGCGGCATCTACCACCGCTACTGCATCGAGCGCGCCGCTGCCCACTCGGCCGACGTCTTTACGACGGTCTCGCACATCACCGCCTACGAGGCCGAGCACCTGCTCAAGCGGAAACCCGACGGCGTCCTGCCCAACGGTCTCAATGTCACCAAGTTCTCTGCCATGCACGAGTTCCAGAACCTGCACCAGCACAGCAAGGAGAAGATCCACGACTTTGTGCGCGGCCACTTTTACGGCCACAACGACATTGACCCCGAGAACACGCTCTACTTCTTCACAGCCGGCCGCTACGAGTTCCGCAACAAGGGCGTCGACATGTTTATCGAGTCGCTGGCCCGTCTGAACCACCGGCTCAAGGCCGCGGGCAGCAAGACGACCGTCGTTGCTTTCATCATCATGCCCGCGCAGACGCACTCGCTGACCGTCGAGGCCCTGCGCGGCCAGGCCGTGGTCAAGTCGCTGCGCGACACGGTCGACGTCATTGAGAAGAGCATTGGCCGGCGCATCTTTGAGCGCTCGCTCGCGTGGCACGAGGGCGACCCGCTGCCCGATGAGAAGGACTTTATCACGGCGCAGGACCGCGTGCTGCTGCGGCGGCGCCTGTTTGCCATGAAGCGCCACGGCCTGCCGCCGATTGTGACGCACAACATGGTCAACGACCAGGAAGACCCGATTCTGAACCAGATCCGGCGCGTCAAGTTATTCAACGACCCGACCGACCGCGTCAAGATTGTGTTCCACCCCGAGTTCCTCAGCTCTGCCAACCCCGTCCTGCCGATGGACTATGACGACTTTGTGCGCGGCACCCACCTTGGTGTCTTTTCTTCATACTATGAGCCATGGGGCTACACCCCTGCCGAGTGCACCGTCATGGGCGTGCCGAGCGTCACGACCAACCTCTCGGGCTTTGGCTGCTACATGGAGGAGCTGATCGAGAACGCCAGCGACTACGGCATCTACATTGTGGACCGCCGCAACAAGGGCGTCGACGACTCGGTCAACCAGCTGACCTCGGTCATGTTTGACTTTGCCCAAAAGAGCCGTCGCCAGCGCATCAACCAGCGCAACCGCACCGAGCGGCTGAGCGATCTGCTCGACTGGAAGCGCATGGGTCTCGAGTACGTCAAGGCCCGCCAGCTGGCCCTGCGCCGCGCCTACCCGGACTCCTTCTCGGGCGACGAGGATGACGAGGACTTTATCCCGGGCGTCGAGCACAAGATCTCGCGTCCCTTCTCCGTGCCGGGCTCGCCTCGCGACCGGTCGGGCATGATGACGCCCGGCGACTTTGCTAGCCTGCAAGAGGGCCACGAGGGTCTCAGCACCGAGGACTATGTCGCATGGAAGCTGCCGTAAGTTTTTTTTTTTTTTTTTTTTTTTACAACATGGAATACGGAATGTTGGATTCGATCATGGACAAGTTCCATTTACTAACAACCTATATCGCAGTGAGGAGGAAGACCCCGACGAGTACCCCTTCCCGTTGACGCTTAAGACGAAGACGCCCAGTGCAATGGGCAGCCCGATGAACGGAACACCTGTTAATGGAAAATAATGGAATGATGAAAGTGGAATAGGCTGGAGTGGTGGATGGATATGGGGACCGGGATGCATATTTTTTTCTTAATTACCTCTATTTGGGATATTTTCTCTTTTCTTTTTTTTTCTTCTTTTTTTTAATTCCATCCGGGCATTTTACTCAGTCTTTTTTGGTCTTTTCAACCTTTTTCCTTTGATTATTTTAGGCTACCTATTCTATGACTACCTAGGGGGTATAATGAAAAACAAAAAAAACAAAATGACGGCCAGAATTCCAAAAAAAGGGGCAAAACAAATTTAACAGGCACAATGAAAAAAATCCATAAATATGAAAACCAACTCTGGCCACACTCTATTCATTGGCCACTCCTCTCGCTGTGGTCGACAGCCTTGCCTTTGTTCGGCTTGCCCGTCGTGGTATCGATCGTTTTGAGAAGATGGCGAAGGCTGCCCTCGGCGGGCGTTGCCACGGCAGACGGCCCTCCCGCTGCGGCCCATGCATCAGATGTCCACGGCAGCCAACGAGGCCACGCAGGGAAATGAGATGTCTCTTGGGCATCGGTCTGGGAGGTTTCCAGAACTTGGCCACGGCGCACACGTTGTGGCCTCTTTTGGCTTTCTCCGCTCTCTCGACGCTCGGGGGCCCCAGAGGACTCTTGAACCTCCCCGCTTTGCCAAGCGTTATCCTGAACAGTATATTCATCCGGAGATCCATCCGTGGTATGAGGAAGGGCCGGCGTGCCTAGCAAGACAGGCCTGCGAGCCGGACGAGGAGCGGCCGCCGTCGATGCTTCGCCGTCCGTGGCGCTCGACTTTGCATCTCTCCATTCCTGGCTCTGGCCCATGACGGCATGAGCAAACGATGTCGACTTGGCCGACTGGGTTCGGCGCTCCTTTCCCTTGGCCACGGCGGGCGCATCTGTCCTCGAAGTTTTGTCCTTTTTGTCCTTTTTGTCCATGGACCTGGCGGTCTCTCTTCCGGAGGCGGCTGCCTCACCTTCCAAACGGTTCACACGGTCCATTCCACTCTGACGCTCCATATCCATGGCTTTCCGCACAGCGCGGCCACGTACTCCCTCGGCAATCTCGGCAGCCGATTTCTTCTTGGTCTTGTCTTCCTCGGACGACCGGCTCGACGACATGATCGTCTCGAGCGTTCCCTGAGCTGCACTCCGCCGTCCCCCCCTGCCCATCCCGCCCCGGCGGCGTCGCGCACGTCGCGCGGCGCCACCATGGCCATCGTCATCGTCAGACGTGACGGCCTGCAATGTCGGTCCTGGGCCGTGACTGCTGCTATTGTTATTGCTATATCTGCTATTGTGATGTCTTTGACTGCCGTATCCATTGCTGCTGCTGGCGTTGCTCGCACTCCTCCTGGGATATCTTGCTTGGCCACCGCTGTAGCCAGCCGGAACGAAATCCGCCCCGGATCCATGGGGAGCCATGTGCGCCTCGTAGCGGTTGCTTAGACTATAGCGCGAGCGCGCACAGATTTCGGCAATGCGGTCAAGGTCGGACCGGATGTCAGTCGTCTCCTGCAAGTCCGCCATGAATCCTTTAAAGGTAAAGGCCTCAATGGGCGGCAGCTTTGCCTCGTCCAGACGGCCGGCCCGGCCGCCGCCATGCGCATCAGCGGCCCAGGGCCACGGAAACAGGGCCGTCTTGCCCTTGGGGTCCTGAGATCGTCGTGCCATGCCAAACAAGTTGCGTTTCAGGCTCCAGCCAGTACTGCTTGCGGCATTTTTCCTGTTGCCAATTCTGCTGCTATACATGGCAGTACTCCCAGGAAGAGATGGCGACGGCGGCGGTGGTAATCGTGGTGATGACGGTTGTGATGGCGATAAAGGACCGAGAGGACCAGGAGTACCTGTGACACTTGATTGTGCCGTTCCTGAGCTAAAAGGTATGCGTCGCGGAGTGGCCGAGCGGCTGCCTGCGCGCCGGCTGCTGGCGCGTCGACTGCTGCTGCTTCCGGGACGGTAATGCGCCGAGCTGGACGGTGAGGGCGAGGGGGCAGTGTACGAGCGAACGATGACGGGCTGGGAGTAGGTGGTGCTCTCGGCACCAGCAGACTTTGTACTATGTCGATGGCGAAAGGCAGGCGAGGGAAAGCTGCTATTGATTTCGCGCAGGGCAGACGTGCGGCTGGCAGTTGTGGAGTCGTCAAGAGGGATGGAGCTACCTTGAGCGCCAACGAGTGAGGTGGTTGTTGACGTGGACGTTGTGTTGGGGCCGAGGAAGAGGGGCGAGGCTAGAGAGATGGAGGCAGAGGCCGGTGTCGGAACAGGAGCTGGGACTGAAACCGAGACAGGACCTGGAACAGATGCAGAAGCTGGAGGCCGTACCGTTGAAATAACAATGGCAGTAGACTGGAGTGTTGGTGGTGTAGGAGTGGGCGGAAAGGGGGAGCTGCCCAATGGCCACGGAGCTGGAGAAGAAGAAGACAGTGCTGCGTGTGAGGCTTGTGAAGCATCCGGCATGGAAATATCAACAGCCTGGTCAGGTGTAGTAATGATACCAGCATCAGCAGCGTCGAGGAAGGACGGGACGGGAGGGCTGGTATTTATATACATTGCTGCCGGGGCCATGCTGCATGACGAGGGACGGCAAAGGCCGACGGCAGGCCAACAAGAGACCACGGAAGACGACGAAACGATGAGAACGGGGCGTTGGGAGGTGTGTGTGTTGTGTCTGGAGCAAGAAGGGCAGACAAAAGACGCGGATGCGCCTGCATGAGAGAGTGAGCGAAAGGGAGAGGCCGAGAGAGAGACAGAGAGAGAAAGAGACAGCAGTAGTACGGAGTAGGGGACGTGGTACCAATGCAAGGCCAGGCCAGCTCCTCGACAAGATGCAGAGAATAATCCAAGGGGGAGGGGGGTGTATGCGGAGCTGGCCTTGTGGGTGTGAAAGCAAAATTGAAAGTCGATGCCAACGCAGCAAGACCCGCCAGACGGAGAGAGGCGAGAGCGATGATGGGCGAGACGGGAAAAGAGAGAGCAAAAAGGAGAACAATAAAAAAAATTGTAAGAAATGCCGAGCTTGTGGGGTGTGAGGTGGAAGAGATAAAGCTCTCTGATGCACTCTCACTCGCAATGCTAAGCAATCGACATTGGCTTGCTCGCTCACGTCCGCTCGTTTAGAAGCCCTGTCGATCTCACGACACCCGCAGCCTTGGGTCTTTTTCCCTTCTTGCTCTTTCAGACGAAGCGCCTTGTGTGTACGCCCCGTCTCTTGTGGTTTGGCGTTTTTGCGCAAAGAATGGCGCTCTGTTCTCTCTGTTCTCTCGCCTCGGGCTCGGGCTCGGGCTCAATGCTTGTCGTCTTGTGTCGCAAAGAAAAAGAAACGCGCACCCGGGCTTCTGCCGGAAGATGGAGGGGCGTCTCAGACCCTGAGAGCTTGAGAATCTGGAAGACCCTTCGATGCAGATGCTCGGCGGTAGGTGTGATGTAGGTAGGTGGACTCGTGCAGTGGCGGGGACTTGCAGGCAGACGGCAGGGCGTGTACTTTGTATGCACGGACGCCAATGCACGGTCAACGTGGACGCAGCTAATTGCGCGACGTGCCGCCTATAAGTTTGTGCGTGTGTGTGTGTTTATGTGTCTTGGACGTGTTTTTGTCTTTTTCTTATTTTGTGAATCGTCAGATTTCAGAGTATCGCGACGTGGAAGCACAAAAGAAAGCTTAAAGGCCAAAGACGGAAAGAGGGAGAGGGCGAAGAAGGTCGGACACGGGCGTCGGTTGCTCTTTCCCTGCAAAGCAAAAGACGAGTGAGAATGGCAAAGCTACGCTACGATGTGTCGGCCAGTGGCGCCTTCCTTGATCCAGAAGACTGTGTTTCCAGTAGGCCAGGAGGGCACTGTTGCAGCGAAGCACTCTTTTTTGCCGCAGCCTACAATTGGTCTAGCGCTAGTAAAAGGTTGCAGCATGCAGGAGATTCGTGGCTGCCGTTGAGCGGACAGACGGGCGGCAAAAGGTGTGTGGGATGGCTGGGATGAGAGAGGAAGGTGCATGCCGGGTCCAACAATGGGGGACGTTGACAGACGAAGGGCCGACAAAAAGGAAAGAGCTATGGGCGGTTCCTGGTGCCACGGCCGAGCGAAATGCAAGTACCAATGTACCTTGATATTTGAAAAGATGATGGTCTTTTATCCTTTAAGAATGCATGCACTGCGCAATGTATTGATGATTCGCAATTGCATATCGCTGAAATTGATATGGCCCGTCTTGCTAGGTACCTAGGTGGGCCGACGGCCTTGGCTTGACGCTGTCTTGACCTTGTTGACGTGTTCGCGCATACGGCCTTTTGGCTAGTTGCAGGCAAATGCTGCAGGCGAGCTGCAGCTGGTCCAGAGTGCAGCCAGAGTTTGCAAAGGTTGAGAGACAAAGTACACTGGCTGCAAAGAGATATGCATGCGGTGCAGCCATGTAACCGGCGAGCGTCAGCAGCGCAGGCGTCTGACTGGACATGACGCGAGGCACGAGAGAATGAGAGGGCGTAATGAATTAAAATATAGAGCTTCAAAACCAACAAGACAAAACACCAAGATCCAAAGAAACCCATCGTAATGTCGTAACATGATACTCGGCAGACCTGCCGAGGCTGTGCGTCCCCAAAAAAGACGGCATGCCACACCCAGTCATCTCTTGCCAGCTCATCACCAGCAACGTCGCATAGATGGCACTTTGAGCATGCCGTGTTCTCATGCTTTCTCATGCTTTCCATGCATCTCACGGCCGACCAGCCACTCCTTTGCTCTAGACGGACTGGGCAATGGTGCCGTAGCCACCGCCGCCCTGGTTGACGTTCTGGCTGTACACGCCCGGAGCCGGCTCGGCAGCCATGCGGCCCTGTCTGGCCTGTTCGCGACGGTCGAAATAGATGAACTGGATGTAGAGGGCGTGGATGAGGCCGGGGAGGAAGCTGTTTATGTGTTAGAAGCGTACAAAGAAAGCCGGCAAGTAGCGGCACAAAAAAAGCGAGAGTTGACAACTCACCCGAGCAGGGTCAGACCACAGTTGATGAGCAAGTCGGCTCCACAGCCCGCGACGCAAAAGACGCCGATAGGAGGAACTATTTGTATAAAAGCGGTCAGAACGCGTCCATCACCAACACTCTTCCCCGAGCGCTTTTTTCTTTCTTTCTTTCTGTAGAGGATCATTTCACGAACAGATGATGGAGAGAAGGACGGCAAGAACGCCGGCAATGGTTGAGTTGCCCATTGTTGATGATGTCAGAGGGTTGTAGCTTGTAGTTTTAGGGCGATAAAAGAGGTCGTCTCGATAGGTATGTCGATGAATGGCAGGCTATAGGGAAATTGATGATGACGATGGTGATGACGATGAGGTTGTTGTTTTGAAGAATATTCCTCTGGCTTTAAGAAATCGCGTTAAAAACGTCAGTTTTCCATGAACCAAGGGAGGAAAGTACGGATGGCCGCCGCCGGAACAAGGAAAGAGCGAACGTTCAATGCGACGAGGCAGCAACATAAAGCCATGCCATTACAAGGCACCTACCAAAATAGCCTATCACAAAAGGCGCCCAGGCGATCGCGCCTGCCCGTTCCAGACTGGCGACTACTATATTCAGCCAACGGCTGCTCACGTGCAAATAATGGCTTCTTTAATGATGAGGCCAGATGCCGGGCATGCAAGAGAAATCAATAACTGCAGCTTGTAGAGTTCTCAAATTCTGTATCTAGCATTGATTCGTCCCAATCCTCCATTTTAACGGTTTTTTTTTTTTTTTACCGGTGCAATGCCCGCCCGTACGCGCCGCGGGTCTTGCTACGCCGAACGGGCCCGCTTGCAGCCGCGCGTGTAAAACTCGCACCAACCTCTTCTTGCCAACTTGCTAGAGTTTGCTGGGATCAGAACACACGCCGTAAACACAACACTCAACGTGATGCCCACTGTTACGAATCGTTTCCAATCATAGACAGATTACTGGAGTGTCGGCGATATCAGAGAGGGTGTCTACCCCGTTCGCAGCTCGGGAAGGTGCAAGGTTGGCACCTTCCTGTTTATGGCTGGACAAGGGGTCCTGACTGACCCGACCCCACATGAGCCAAGCGGGCGGGTGGGAACACTGAACTCTGGATAGCGTCAGGGGAGAGCTTCAGGAACAGAAGCATGTCGCGAGGGCCTCGTTGTGGCATCGTTGCGTGCAATTGTAATTGAGCCCGAGAAATCGAATATATCGTGGGCGAATCTACAGGCATACGGAAAGAGTCTGTGCTTTGTGATTCGGCGTCGCCACAGCTCAGTGTCCTTTTTAAGCTTATTGCCTCTTTTTCTCTCTGCCAGCAAAGTACCCTGACAACTATTGACACTGCTTTCTTCAGGAGCTAGCCCCGTCCACTGCCCCAGTTTTTGAATAAAAGTATTTGCAAAAATAAATGATAAATACCCAGTTTCAACGGGGGGCAACCCCCATGGCGGCAAGACACGAGCAGCAAAAAGGGGACCAGACTAGTTGCAATCTCCCTATCTACACGATAATTTTTTTTACTGGTCCCAAAAGAGAAAAAAAGAAGAAAAAAAAAAAACGCTGAAAAAAACCTCTCTCGGCGGCAGTACAACGCAAAAAGGCCAAGCAACTGAGAAAACTGCAACTGCAAGAGCTCTCCAGAGACGTGCCTTCCCCTTCTCTGCTGTGTATCCACACACCACACCACCTACGACCAGGTACCTACGGGTACTGCCTACCGCCTTCCCAACGCTCGCGCGCGCCTGCCGTCTCCCGTAGTCGCTCCTTCCCTGTAGCCATTTTTGCTCTTGCCTTCTTTTGCCTCCTTTTGACTCCTGCCCCTTGCCCTTTCCGCCTTCCGCCTTCCGCCTCCTCCCCCCCCTTCCCACTCTCTTCCAGCCCCGTCCCTTCCCCCTTTCGACCTCTGTCGACCTCTTGGGAAGCTATCGTTTGGAATTCTTCAGGTCAAAGAGGACGACATCACCGTTGTTTTGCTCTCCTCCCCTCCTCTACATCCCCGCCTCTCCCACGCCTTTTTTTTTGCCACCTGGCTGGCAGATTCTACTATATTTTTTGACCTCCTATTTTTCACGTCGTCGGCCTACACGCCGATTCGTCAGCAGGGCGGCGGCTGCATCAGACCTCGAGACAATCTATTTCGCTTGTCTTTTGTTCTTTGTTTTGCTCGATTTGACAGCTCTTTCGACGTCTGTCTCGATCTTGCGGCCACCATTGAGCATCGATCCCGACAGCTTTGGATATTCTGACGATCTCGCTTCCGGCATTGGCGTCTCTTGTGGCATCGGCTCGTCGCTCTTTTTTTTGTGTTCCATCATTTCGGCTATCAACTTTTTTTTGACATTTTCCCGCCTTTCCCTTCTTGATTCTCTTCTTTTATTGTATGTTCCTCTTGTTGCTCTCAATCTTTTACGAGGTTACCAGCTGTCCTCGCGCGACACGTGGCTTCCTTGCCTGGCACATCGCCTAGCTCCGAGCTCGGTTGGATATTGGTGTCGCTCGTCAAAGGTAGCACCAGTTTGCTAATCAGATTACAGCCATAGATTCTTTTGGTCGGATTTTCTTTGTTTTTGTTTTTTTCAACATCATCGTCGACATCATCGTTACCTCCCCTCACCTCTCTCCCCTACCGGCGTGTCGACATTGATACCCATTCCAATACTGCCGACACCATGGCTACCAACCAGCAAGCACCCCTCTCTACGGACCGCTATGTGGTCATCCACGTGGCCACGACCTGCGACGAGCACGGCGTTTATGTGACAAAGGACTCGGCCGAGGTCATTGAGATTGGCTGGATCCTCCTGGATGCCAAGAATCTCGAGGAGGTGCGTTTCTGTCACAAGGGAAGAGGTTTTGCTCCTGCAAGAGAGCCGGTTGGTCTAACGCATCCCAGATGTATCGCGAGAGTGTTCTCGTCAAACCCGTCAACACTCCGATAACGCCACTATGCAGTAAGTTGAAGCAGACGATGGAGGCGGTCTTCATGGCAATGATGCTGTGACGAGGATGACCCTAGAGAGACAATGCCCTGCTCATAGACGCCATACTGACATTCCCCTGCAGCAAGCTTGACGACCCTCACCTGGGAACACGTCCGCAATGTCGGCAGCTTCCGCGATGCCATCAACCGCTTCGACGCCTTTGCCTCCGAACACCTGACCTCCCAAAACCTCGACTTTGTCTTTGTGACGCTCGACGCCTGGGACCTCCGTGTCCAGCTTCCCCGCGAGGCCCGCGACAAGGCCGTCGTCCTCCCGCCCTACCTCCAGCACTCGCGCACCTTTGACCTGCGCCAAGAGTATCAGCGCTGGCAGCAGCACCACCCCGAGTCGCTTCCCTTCGGCCCCTCGTCTCTGGCTAACATCTGCGCCGCTCTCGAAGTCGAGGCCGTCCAGTCCAGCGCCCCGATAAAGCACAACCTGCCCTTCCACCTGCAGGCCCTGGCCCCCGCCTCGCCCCGCAGAGCCATGGAGGAGGCTGTCACCCTGGCCCGTGTCCTGCGCGGCCTCATCCGCAAGTCCCAGCCGCCCCACGAGCACCCCGACGTGCTTGCTCGGCCCATGGATGCCCGCGCCGATGTCCGGGCCTTCCTCTCGGAGCGCAGCAAGGTTCTCTACATGTCCGGCCTGCCCCACGACACCACCCAGTCTGAGCTCGAGAGCTGGTTTACCCAGTTTGGCGGCCGTCCCATTGCCTTTTGGACTCTGCGCACGCCGGAGCAGCACAAGCCCACGGGCACCGGTTTTGCTGTCTTCTCATCCCACGAGGAGGCTGCTGAGAGCCTGTGCATGAACGGCCGCGCTCTGAACGAGAAGGCCATTGAGGTGAGCCCCTCGTCGAGCCGCGTTCTCGACCGCGCTGCCGACATCCTCACGCCCTTCCCGCCGAGCAAGAACCGCCCGCGTCCCGGCGACTGGACTTGCCCCTCGTGCGGCTTCTCCAACTTCCAGCGTCGCACGGCCTGCTTCCGCTGCTCATTCCCGGCCGTCAGTGCCGGCCCCACGGGCGACATGGGTGGTTACTACTACGGTCCTCAGGCTATGGGCCCTCCTCCGCAGCACATGAACCACCACGGCCACGGCGGCCACGGCCACGGCCATGGTCATGGCCACGGCCACATGGGTGGAGGCCACGGCGGTGGCCGCATGGGCGGCAGCAGTGTGGTGCCGTTCCGTGCTGGCGACTGGAAGTGTGGCAACGAGGCCTGCGGCTACCACAACTTTGCCAAGAACGTGTGTTGTCTGCGCTGCGGTGCTAGCCGTGCCACTGCTGCTGTGGTGGCCGATTCGGGCTACCCTTCGTCCATGGACTCCCACTCGACGCCCTACGGCATGAGCCCTGCGCCGATGGGTGGTGCGGGCACGCCCGGCGGTGCGAGCGTGTACTCGTCGGCGAGCGGCGGCGGTGCCTACCTGTCCGGTGCCGGACCTGTCGGCGGCGTGGGCGGTGTTGGTGCCGGCGGTGCTGGCGCTGGCGGTGCTGGCGGCTATGGCCAGCAGTTTGGCGGACCGCCGTCGACGTATGCTCTGCCGGCCGGTCTGGGTGGTGGCAACTCGGCCGCTCCCTATCCTCCCCTGAACACGCACTTTGGCCCTGGCGTCGGTGCTGCCCACTCGGCCGGCCCCTTTGACAGCCGTGCTGCCGAGGCTGCTTTCCAGTCGGCCACCAACGGCCCCGCCTCTGCCGGCACGTCCAACAACTTTTACTCGCAAAACGAAAACGACCTGTCCTTTTTGTCGTCCTCCATGGGCGGCCTGACGGTCGGCAATGCTGGTGAGGGTCGCCAGAACGGCTCTGGCGGTCCCCCGAACAAGTCTTCTGCATAAGGAAGAGTGGCTGGCTGGCAGCAAATGGATAAAGTGGGAGGGGCGAGTGAGCAATGCTCTGAAATAAACCATTCTCTCGGTGCTGCGCTCTCTGTCTCTAATTCTCTTCTCCATCTATTTCGTTGCCTCTTTCTTCTCTCCCTATCATCTCGATTGTGCTTTCGTCTATTTTCAACTCATTGCTTTTCATTTTCATTTTTTTTTTCTTGGCTGGGGTTGGCGGGGAGCATTTCTAAAGGACATTTGCTTCTTTCTTGGATGTTGGGATTCCTGGGGGGTGGTGTTTCTTCTTTTTTTTCTCGTTTTTTCTGTCGTTTTCTTTTTTTTCTCCCCTTTTTTCATCAGTCTCATTTTGATATCTGGGTGCAAGGAAGCAACGTCTATTCGTCTTTCGTGCTTTTTTTTTTTACCTCGGCTTCTTTTGTTTTGGGGAGACCTGGGGTACATTTTTTTTGACATTTTTGGGGTGTCATCTGCTACTCCTTGGCCTTATTTTCTTCTGGGCATGGCGACCAAAAGAAGATGTCGTCACTGCTCTTCATCCTTTTTTTTTTCATTTCTTACGCGTATTCTTATTTTTGTACAAGGGAGGGCATATAAAAAAAGGAGCAGGGACAAAAAATTATTGGGTGGTGGGAAAGCGAACTGCAACAACAAAAAAAAGCGGGATGGTGTCGGGGAAAGTTTTTTTTTTCTCTTATTATTACTCATTACTTTTTACAATCATTCATTCTTTTCTTTTCCTTTACTCGAGTTGCATGTTGTTTGTACTGGCACTGAAGGTTGATTTGTATTTTTTTCCATAGAGGTAAACATCACATCCCGATTTTCCATCCATCCATTTTGTGATATTGAATAATACAGGTACTTAGGTAGCCATCGAGACAATGGAAATGCACAATATACTCCTCACAGCTCGATAGCAAACACTTCTGCATACATACGAGCCTCCAGCTGCTCTTTGAGCTGACGCAGCTCGTCCTCCCGCTCGCGGTATAGAACCGGCGAGACAGTCTGGAAACGGCTCCGACGGAAGGTTTCCTCGGCTGCGATGATCTTCTTGGCGAGGATAAAGACGTCGGACTTGCTGCCGTACACGGGCGCAATGACCTCCTCGGCATCGGCTGCGGCAACCGCGAGGTCATCCGGAGCCGGAGCGTCGGCGTCTGGCTCGACCACCGTTGCTGCATCTTCGTCGCTTTCAAAATCCATAAAGTCGTCTTCCTCCTCCTCCTCTTCCTCGTCCGCCTCCTCCCCACCACCCTCACCTCCGCCATTCCCGACAATCTGCATCTCCTCGAGCCTACTCAGAAAATCTTCCCAATGGGCTTCCTCCTCTGGCGAGTACTCAGCATCGGCCTGCTCGATGAGAGCTTGGTCGATTTCGTTGTGCTCGTTGAGGGTCCATTGGATGGACGAGGCGATGAGAGCACGGTCGCGACGGGAGAGGCGCATGTCGGGGGCGAGGGGCAAAATGTCGGCATGGGTGTTGTTTTCATCGTCGTCGTCGTCGTACTCGTACTCGTCATCGTCATCATGATGACCTTGACCAGCCGCATCGGCCATGGCTGCATCGTCTGCTTCGGCTGCTGCTGCTGCTGCTGCTGCTGCTGCTGCTGCTGCTGCTGCTGCTGCTGCTGCTTGCGCATCTTCGTCTTCGTCCTCGACATCGTCCTCCCTCTCTAGAGTTTGGCTGCTGCCACCGACGGGCTCATCGTAAGAGACGCGGACGCCCTGCTGACGGTTGTGGTCGCGAAACATGAATCCGTGCCGGCGCATGTGCTCTTGGTGGCACACCCACCACAGACGGACCTTGTCGGGGACGCTCAAGTGGTTCCAGTGGAGCTTGAGGACCTGGAAGGGCTGCCACTCCTGACGGCCAAAAGAAACATTGCCAGCTAACCGGGCAAGATGGTTTTGCGGCGCCGGGAGAAAGAGGCTGCGCTTGCGGGGGTGGGAATGGTGGCCGGTCACTGCGGTTACCGTTCTGCCCGTTCTGCCCGTTCTGCCCGTTCTGCCCGTTCTGCCCTTTTGCTTTTTGGGCCGACCCTTCCAGTCGAGGTCGTCGTCCGACATGTACAGCTCGTCCATGGTGGGCACGAGGTTTTCGCCCGTCGATAGGTCCCGGTAGCCCCAGACGGTCATGAAGGGAACGTGTCTGGTCATGTTGATGGTCGTCGTCGGGTCCATCCGCCGCCGCCGGCGCACTTCCAGAGGGAGCAGCTCATCGGGTCGCAGCAGGTGCTTCGTGCCCATGCCCCAGCCCTCGAGGTGGCCGACGCCCATCTCGGGAAAGGGCACGCGACAGGTCACCTTGTGCATGTACATGCAGGTCTTGGCACCGTGATCGCCCTGGGCGGCCATGTGCTCGACCTCCTTGTCGGGCTCGATAAACGAGTTCATGTCGGGGACAAAGTCGTAGCGCACCTTGAGCTCCAGGACATCGACGGGATGCCGCCAGGCTTTGCCGCGAAGCATCTGCCACAAGATGTGCAGACCGCTCCGCTGGCCGAGCAGGACCTTGACCAGAGAGTAATGCAGAACACTAAGCTCACCGGGGGCGACCAGCTCATCAGGCTCGGGGGGGCCTGGATGCGGGCCGTCGAGGGGATGGTGAAAATGCATAATGAGCTTGACGATGAACATTTGCATGACCAGGAAATCCTCACTGGTAAAGAGCTTCTCGTCGCTTATGCACTCGAGACGGCCCTGGGAGGTGGGCAGGGTCATGAGCAGCCACATCTTCTTGAGGACGCATGGGGCGCTGGCCGGCAGACGGTGGCCGGACCGCGCGAGAACAGCTAGAATGTCGCGGACCTTGCGGTCGCGGGTGACGAGCATATCGACATAGCGAAGCGTCGGGGCAGGTCGGCCGTCTGTGTCGGTTGTCTGCACGCGGGGGCAGTGCTCCCAAGGGAAGAGGTCGATGGCCATGGGAGAGGCAAAGCGGCGGGCCATGCGCGTGACGATAGCGCGGAGATTGCTGTCGACGGTATGTTTGAAGACGCGGCTCGTGCAGTACAAGTTGAAGATGTCGCGGAGCGAGAGATCGTTGCAGACTTGAAGAATAATGTCAAGGCATGAGGAGACGGAGCTGATGAGGTCAAACGTCAATGTCGGGTTTGGAAGCAGCCTGTCTTCAGTGGTGGTGGTCGTGCTGGTGGTGGTGATGACGGAGGCCAGCTGACGGTGAGGCTGCATCAGAGGCGGCCGATGTGTCAAAGGCTGGACTTGGAGCTGGACACGGTTGATGCTGCTCCCTTGGTGAACCATGGCCACCTCGGGAATGGAAAAGGCCCGTCTCTTGACGGCTGACGAGGAGGACAAATGGTGGTCGTCGGTCTGCAGACGCTTGCTGCCGCTGTGAAGAAGAGGATGCCCTGCCGCGGTGGCCTCCTGAGACGACATCGCTGTGGTTGTCGCAGTCGTGGGAATAGGGACGATCGACTTGAAATACTTTGTCGACCTCAACATTTTTCCCGGCTGAGCCAGCTCGAGATGGGCGGGGTGGCGTCCCTCGGGGCCGAGATAGTTGCCGGTACTCTGCGTAAAGATCTGGCTGGTCGTCTTGCCGTCAAAAAACTCGAGCGTCGGGGCCGACATGCTCGTGGCGCTCATCTCGTTGTGCCAGTGCTTGCCCATCTCTCGCAGAAGACGCGCGACTCTCTTGGTCTCGACGGGGCCGACGGCCAGCTTGCCCCTTTCACTGTCGACGACTTTGTGCACGCTCATTTTGTCGAGAGCACGCTGCTCGGAGCGCAGTGCCCGGAGACGGACGGCAGCCGACTTGGCAGCAGCTGCGTCCACTGTGCCCATGGTCGTGTTGCCTCTTTTCATTTCCTTGCGGATGATGCCGGTCGTCTTCTTGACAGCCATGGCCATGGCCTTTTCGTAGACATCGCTCGGCTCGGTGTGAGGCCACGCTGGCTGCACTGGGGCTCTCTCCTCGTCGTCTTCGTGAGTACCGCTGTACTTGTCCTCAATAGCCTCCAGACGTTGCCGTCGTTCGCGAGGCGTGAGCCGTTCCCGGCTACTCTGTCGGCGAGAATGGTAGCCCGGCGGTGGAGGAGGGCGAGCCATGGCGTGGTGTGCAAAGCGAGTCGAGGAAACGAAGTGCCGTCAAAGGAAAGGAATGGTGGGCAGATGTGAAAAGAGTTTGGCATCAGAAGATGCGAAGATGGGAGGGCCGGCGAGGTTTATAGATTGTCGAAAGATGCCGATGAAGGCTGCGGTCAATAGAGGTGTTCAACTGCTATTGAGCAAAGCGACTTGTGAGCTGTGAATAGAGAACAATAGTAAGCCGTTTGCTGGAGAAAAGCGGAACAATGGTAAGAAATCTGATGACTGTCCAGCTTGTGTAACTCGAGATCGAACGGCGCGGAAGAGTGACGAAGGCGACGACGGATGGCAGTAGACCTGTGAGATGAGTGTAGTGATGCCGTTGACAAATGTCGAGACGGTTCATGAGGAGCAGGAAGATAGCAATATCCCAAAACGATTGTCCAAAATATGCTTGAAACTTATTTTCAATTCTTTTTCTCTGCCTCTGGAAAGCCTTGGAGGAAAAGACACTCGTCTCTCCTGCTTTTCCTTTTCAGACCTCCTATGTGATCCCATATGCGCCGAAAGAAGAACAAGGAAAGCTGAATAAAAATCAAAAAAAGAAACTCGGAACCAAAATAGAAAGAGAGAGAAACAATGGAAAAACATGACTGAAATCAAAGAGGCGCCTTTTCGCATTAAAAAATATAATCAAACGAGGCACAGACTATTATGCCATCTCGTCGGCAGGGACATCGGCGTCGTCGCGGCCAACAATTGCATCGGCAACGCGCCAGATCTGCACCAGGTTGTCCTCGGCGGCGCTGCAGACGAGCCACGAATCGGCCGGGTTGGGACACCAGCTAAAGTCGGACATGTGGTTTGTGTGGCCACCGTGCATGAAGAGGCTGTGATGTTAGTAGGGAAGGAGAGGGATAACGAGCAAAAAAAGAGCGACAAAGGTATACTTACAGTTCCGGAGGACCGTCTTCTTGGTCATCCGGGAGTTGCTCTTCGCCGACGCGGCTGAGATCCCAAAAGATGACGCGGCGGTCGTAGGAGCCGCTGCCGAGGATGGCGGGCTCGTGGGGTTGCCAGCTGAGCGAGGTGACGGCGTCGACGTGGCCCTCGAGGGTGTGCACCTTTTCGCGGACATTGCGCAGGTCCCAGATGCCAATCGTCTTGTCGGCCGACGCTGTCGCCACAATGTACTCGCTGGTCGGGTTAAAAGCCAGCGCGTTGATGGCGTCGGTGTGGCCGTCCTTGGCCACGAGGGCCGCGCGGTCGTTGCCCGGCTGCCGCAGGTCGACAATCTGCATTGTAATGTCGTCCGACACGCTGCCCAAAAAGTTCTTGCTGATCGGGTGGTACTGCACGTCGTTGACAATCGCCTGGTGGTGCGTGAGCACGCGCGAGGGCTTGATGATCTTGTTGCCCGCCGTCGCCGTCTTGAGATCCCACAGACAGACCGTCGTGTCCTCGCCGCCCGACGCCAGACAGCCTGCCTCGTGCGGGCTCCACGCCAGTCCAAAGCCCTCGCTCTTGTGGCCGTGCAGCTCGAGCTGCGGGTTGACCACGCCCGTCGGCACGCTGCTGTGCTTGGTGCGGTCAAAGATGAGGATGCGACCGTCAATGGCATACGTCGCCAGAATGTCGGGGTTCTGCGGCTGGTAGCGCGCCTTGTTAACTTCCTGCGGGTGGTCGATGCGCTGCACAATGTTGAAGCTGACGTTGGCCGCCGAGTTGCCCGCGTTGGCACCTGCGCCGCCCGAGCCCGAGTTGCCGCTGCCGCTGCCACCGCTGCCGCTGCCGCCCTTGTTGCCGAATCCGCCAATCTCGCCGCGCTCCTCGTCGTAGTCGTGCGCGCTCGGGTCCGTCTTTATGGGAATCGTCACCTCGGCAATCTGCAGGTAGTTGGGATTGCCCGGTGACGTGTGCGTGCCCAGCAGCAGCCGGTAGACGCGCGTGTTCCTCTCCTCCACCGTCTTGACGTCAGGGAACCATTGCGTCGTGAGTGTCGGCCACGCCAGTGCGTTGCTAAAAGAGAAAAGACACGGTTAGCCGCGGGTCCACAACCTCGAGGAGCTCTTGTCTTGTCCTACCTCAGAAGCAAGTCGTAGAGAAATGGACTGTTCTTTTTCCATGTTTTGTACTCTGCTCGTGTCAGTATATACCCTCTGTCGATGTGCAGGCCTCACCCTCACCATCGACTCACCTTCATTAATCAGGCGCTGCTCCTTCTCAGCGCCGCTATCGACTTCCATGTCGACTGTGTATCGTTAGCATTTGACTCTCCCGAGACTTTTCCACATCACATTCGTCCATTCGCCCTCTCTTTTTGGGTTTCCCTCTCCCATATAAACACGTATAAACACACCATCGACATCGTCGGCAACTTGCACGCCCGGAGGGGCCATGGCTGCGAGACACGGAAAGGATATGGGAGTGTGGTCGCGGGTCGCGATGCGGGATGCGCAAATGCGGGTTGTGATGCTGTCGCAAAGTGTGGCCCAGTTGCTTTTGCGCGCAAGCTGAAAAGGGAAGGGGTTTGTTCAAGTTAAATAGACGGACAAGCCAATGCAATGCGGGTGGATCGCGCCTTCCGTGTGTTTGGTGAATCAATGGCTCGATCGAGGCAGGCAGGTGCAGGTAGACAGCGAGGCAGGCGCGACAGGTCGAAAAACGCCAAGCTTGAAGCTCTAGCCCCGGGAAAGCGCGACAGTGTCGCGTAAAGTGCAAGCAGGAACGGCGGGCGGTGAAGAACGGCAGAATCTTAAATTGCAGAGCAGGGTAAGGTACATGTCACTTGTACTCTTTCTCCTCGTGTTGTTCGCCGACATCAATGATATCATTATCTATTTTCCTAAAGTATTTCCCCAAAAACGATCATGCAAGCCTTTTCTTTTCTTTTCTTTTTTTTCACACTCCCTCTCCCTTTCTTAATTCTTTTTCCTATGACTTCAATCTTCCCACTATCGCTTATTGTGATGCCTCTGATCCCTTGGCAGCTCCTCCTCCAGAGCTGCTTCCATGGCTGCCACGGCCACCTCTGCCGCCGCGACCGCGCCCACGACCACGACCACCACGGCCGCCGTGGCCGCTGTGGCCGTTCAAGTTGGGCGGCGGCGGAACGGCATTGTATGATTGCAGCGGGGCAGCAGGCTGAGCCTGTGCTTGAGCTTGGGCCTGGACTTGTGCCTGGGTGTGCGCACCGCCACGGCCACCGCGACCGCCGCGACCACCACGACCGCCAGCAGCCTGTTGGTCAGGAGCACCACGTGTGCGGTACACCAGCGAGCTGTGCTCCAGTTGAGTACCCGGACGCGGGCCAGGACGTGTCTGATCCGGCTGCATAGCACCGGCACCGGCACCACCGCGGCCATGGTGACCTCCTCCGCGGCCACGACCACCACCGGCACCAGATCCATTCAGAGCACCGCGCCACGAACCGCGGAGAGGTGCCGGGGCAGGCGCGTCGCGGTACTGCTGGATACCAGAGCCAGCAGCACCGTTGCCGCTGCCTCCCTTGACGCCGCCCTTGCCCAGCGCAGCAAAAGTATTAGCAGGCTGGCGCTCGTTGGCGGCGCGCGAGCCGACCACGATCTGGCGGTGCGTCAGGTTGAGAACGGACGAGGCGGGAACCATTTGGCCGCGGAAGGGCGGACAGCGGTCGCCGAGCGTGGTGCCGCTCATAAACGTCGTGTCAAAGACGACATCCAGCAGCTGGGTCGTGGGCGTGCGGCTGATGCCGACCACAGTGCCGCGCAGGGCGATGGGGACCTTGCCCGAGTCCTGGACGTAGACGACGCGGTCGCCCAGGCCAAACGTCTGGCTGCTCAGGCGCTGCTCGGCATCCGACGGCTTGAGGATGGCGTTGCGCGGCGCGTTCTGGATGGGCTTGGTCTGGGTCGCCGGCATGGCGAGGCCGGCACGGTCGGCGGCGGCGGCAAGCTGCATGACAATGTCCGAGTCGAGCTGCTCGGCATCCAGCGGCACGCGCTCGAGCTTGTTGGTCTCCTGCGTCTTGAGCCAGGCGCCAATCTCCTTGACGCGCTTGGACGCGAGCGCCTGGTCGGGCCAGATGTCCGTGTCCTTGATGTCGCGGTTCTGCGGCAGGTACTTGAGGCCGGCAAAGAAGTCGGGGAAGGCCGTCATGTACTTGGCAATCATCTGGATGGCGGGGCCGCTAAACTCCCAGCCCGTGTTCGACTTGCGCGAGTAGCCGAGCACCTTTTGCTTCTTGCCCTCGAACTTGAGGTTCAGGCCCAGGTTGACCTTGAGGTTGCCGACCGAAAAGACGTAAAACGCCGACGTGATCTTGGACAGTGACAGCGGGTGCATCTCGAGCGCCTTGGCCACGGCAAACGACGGCTGGTACCGGTTCGCGCGCTCCGCCTGCGCCACAATGGCGTGCGCAAACTCGGGCTCGCGGCCCTTGAGCGCCGACACCATGACCGACAGACGGTTGTCCTTGTGGCCCAGCACGCCCAGCGGCCGGCCGTACGAGTAGTCGCCCAGGTAGAACGCGTTGAGGCCGACCGGGAACTCCTCCTCGATCGGCAGCGCCGCGCGCTCAATAAACCGCTCGTCCTCGTGCGTGACGTTGTCGACCACGACCTGCGTCGCAAAGTCCGTCTCCATCGTCGGCACCTCGGCGTACTCCTTGACCGTCGCGCCGTCGTCCGTCTTGATCAGGCCGCGCAGCATGTGCACGTGCACCATCGACTCCACGGGGCCCGTCAGGATCGCCAGCCGCCGGCTGTAGTTGTCCTCGATGCTCTGCGCCTTGTTCGCCCAGCGCTCCAGCTCGCGCTGGCCGTGCGGCTTCTGCACCACCGCGCCCTTGTCGTCGAGCTCGTAGCTAAACAGCTCGTCCGACACCCGCACCACCTTGGCCTCCTGCAAAAAGGGGTAGTTGACGTGGCAGCGCTGGCCCAGCTTCGCCTTGGCCACCGCAATCTTGGTCCGCTCCTCCGTGCCGCCCAGGTTCACCACCATGCTCGCGTTGCGGCTCTCCTGCTGGAAGACGTTGACGCCGTGGTGCGCCAGCACCGCCGTGTACGGCAGCGTGCGCAGGCTGGGGAAACCCGCAAGCGCGTCCTTGCCCAGCAACGCGCCCTCGGTCAGGTCGTGCAGGTACTCGAGGCCCTCGACGGGCGGCAGCTCGAAAATGTTCATGATGCAGCGGCAGCCGAGGATGTCGGGGAAGATGCCCGGCAGCGACGACGGGTACACAAAGTTGGCGTCGTTCCTGAACGTAAAGGCAATCGGCGCGCCAAACTCGTTGCGCGCCTTTTCCTCGTCGCTCAGCAGCGCATTCTTGGGCGCCATGGCCGCCAACAGGCGCTTCTCGTCAATGAACGGGATCTTGACGACGGCCTCCCACTCCATCTTCTTGCCGTTCATGTCGAGCTCAAAGTCGCGCGGGTAAAAGTCGATAATGGGCGACGCCTCGTCCGTCATCAGGCCCCAGTAGACCGGGGGCACAATCTTCTTGCTGCGGTCCGGCAGCACGCCCATCAGCTGCTCAAACGGCCGGAAGGGCTGGCCGAGCTTGAAGTTGAGATCCGCGCCGAGGCCCTTGACCACGTCCGAGATGAGCGGCGAGTAGTGGTACTGGTAGAACCAGGGCCACGAGGCAATGCCGCGGTAGTAGTAGAACAGGACCCATTGCAGGCCCTGCACGTAGTTTTCGCACAGCGTGCGCACCTCGCCGTTGAGCTCCGCCGCCGGCCAGTGGAACTTTTCCTCGTAGTACTTGTCCTTCCATTCCTGGAACTTGAGCATGTACAGCTTTTCGAGCGCCTCTTGTGACACCTCGGGCGCTGCTTCCGCGACCTCAGCACTGTCGTACTTTTTGATGACACGTAGCACAGCCATTTGCGCCTCCACATCGTCATCATCGTCGTCGTTATCGTCGTCGTCGTCGTTATCGCTGCCAGACGCAAGACGCTCCTTGGGGAAGCTCAGAATCAGATGGCGGTTGCCCGCGTCGTCCTCGTCCGTGCGCCAGTCGATTCTCAGACTGTCCGCCAGATCCTGGACAAACTTGCGGTCGTCCGCCTTGAGATCAGCACCCAGATCAAGCGGCGTCGCCGTCGGCTTCCCGACAAACTTGCGCAGCTTGCGCTTCCACAGCTCCTTTTGGAACACCGTCACCGTCAGCTTTCCCTTGGGGTTCTGGGGGACGGGGGTCGGCGCGTGGCTCGCCACGGCGCTCGTCACGTCGCTCGTCATGCCGCTCGGGAGGGCGCTCGAGTCGCCAGGGCTGCTGTTGCTGCCGCCTGCGCCGCCACGGCCCTTACCGCCTTGACGGTCGCGACGGCCCTTCTTCTCCTTGGCAATGGTCAGACCCTCGGTCAGAGGCACGTGGCTCATGGTCTTGGCCTGGAACCACTTCTCGCCCTCGACCTCGTGCTCAAAGAAGCGGAACTCCTCCTTGGCCAGCTCGTCAAGCAGCAGGCCCAGACGCGGGATGTTGACCTTGCCGCCCTCGTTGATGTAGCCGTCGCACTGCGGCAGGACGCGCTTGTAGATCGCAAACATGGTGGCCAGGGCGCCCTCGTTGATGTGCAGACGCGGCAGGTTGGGCAAAAAGTCGTTGCCGACAAAGAACGCCATCAGGATAAAGTCGTCAATCACGCGCTCCATGTTGAAGGGGATCTTGAGCAGGCCGTCGGCCTTGAGCTCCTGGAACTCGAGCTCGAGGTACTCGCGCACAATGCACAGGTGCATGAGGTAAAAGTTTTGCTGCTCGAGCTCCTTGGACTTGTTGCGCGTCTGGCGGCCAAAGGTGACCTCCTCGCGCAGCAGGCAAAAGTGCGGGTCGTGGCTCAGCAGGCCGAGCATGATGAGATCGGCGTCGAGGCCGTACAGACAGTGGCGCATGTTGGGGTTGTAGTTCTTTTGCGCCTTGGCCGAGCGGATGTACTCCATGATCTTGTGCTCGCCCTCGCCCGGCACGTCGTGGCCGGACAGCACAACGGTGCACTGCTGCCACTCCTTGTCCTCGCTGACCTTCTTGTTGACAAAGTACTTGAGCTGCGTCGACAGCTTGGCCATGAACTCGGTGCCGGGCGTGATGCAGTTGCTGTCAAAGGGGTCGTCCAGCGGGAGCTCCTGGCCCTCCTGCAGCGCCTTTTTGCGCGCATTTTCAGCGTCCAGGGCTGTGCGGAAACGTCTCGAGCGCTGCTGGTTCATCTTGGCGCGCGGCGCCACGCCGTCCACCGCCATGAAAAAGAGCTGCTTCGGCTTGATCTTGCCAAACAGATGCTCAATGTAGTTGAAGATGCGCAGAAACATCTCCTCCTCGCTGAGGCGCGCAAACGCATCGTCGCCGTCGCTGTGCGTGCAGTTGTGGATGATGCCGTTCATGTCGAGATACAGGCAGTCAAACTCGGGGATGCGGTTCTCGGCAATCAGTTGTGAGATGGCCGGATACCGCTCAGAGAGCCACCGGAAGAACTTGGGAACACCCATTGTGTCGTTGAGTCGTGTTTTGGTGGTGATGAATGGCAGAGTTCGGGAAAGGCGTCTCGATTATAGGACACCGGAAGAGGGACAGGCAAGATAAACTGCTGCCTGTGTTATATATCAATGGCCCGAATAAAAATTGCGGCCAAGTAAAAGAGAGACCAAAAAAAAATTCAGGTCAACAAAGTAAAAAACAAAAACAAAACAAGAGGCTGCCCTGAATTTGGATGTTTTGGAAAGGATCCAAACACTCGCGAGGGCTCTGCGCGCAAACGAAAAGGGAATGCCCGTGTTGGCTGATGCGCAAACACGGAAGCAAGACCCGGAAGAGGGGGGTTGGAGGGGAGGGGGTTTGACGGTAAGGGGAGAGGGCGTCGCGAGGGGGTAGGAGGCAGAGAGGTGACAGGATGTGTGGCGAGAGTGTGAGGCTGTAACTGCGCGCCCAAGAAGGCACGAAAAGTGGGATGCGGCGGGCCTCGATGCAGGCGCGGCCAGCGTGCCTACCGTACCTAGCGTAGCGCTTTGTTCGCCCGGCGCGCCAGGGAAGGTGCGACGCATGCCGGTTCCGGAAAAACCCAAGCACCGGCGCATCCGCCTACTGCAAGGGGTAATGGAGCTCATTTATACAGGCTTTATAGGGCATTTGGTTACATCGTTACAGCGCACCTTCGGTGCTTGTGAACTTGTGCAATTGAGGCCAACTTGCTTGGAGCACCGAATCGTCATTCGCTCCTTCCTTCTTTTTCGTTATTTATTTTCGCGAAAAAGTCACATGATAAATTCAACCGGCAGTAATAATGCGCTGCAATGATGTGAAGTTTGAATAAACAGTATATGATATAGAGAATAATTGGGCACATTGAACCCCGACAAAATGAGCACATGCCATGCACGACCTTACTCCGAGTCAGGGCGTGTGCTGGCCTTGGCCTTCTTGCCCTCGCCATCCTTGTCGGACTTCTTCTTGCCGCTGCTCTTCTCGCCCACGGCCGGCAGAGCAAAGGCCTTGCTCTCGCCACCGGCAAGAGGCTCCCAGAGCGGCGAGCCAGCGCCGCCGCGCTCGGGAAGCAGCCAGCTGCCGGCCTGGCTGTCCTGGTTCCAAGACAGCAGGCCGACCCACGGCTGGACATTGTAGTGGACGCGCAGACGGACATTGTCGGTCTCGGCGATCTTGCCGCTGGGGTGGGTGATTTGGTACTTTGGCTTTTGGTTCTTGAGGTGAATAATGCCACTGGGAGGGTTAGAAGTCGTAGGCAAAATCGATGCTGCACAGACAGAGAGACATACCGGCTTGGGTCAATCGCCTTGCCCTCGGAGCTCTTACGCAGCTTGCGCATGGCAATGGGGCCGATGTTGGCGAGGTGGTCGGAGCTGGGGCTCGTGATAATCTTGTCCCAGATGACGGCTGAGTTGTTGCCGCTGCCAGCATTGTTTTCGCTCGTCCATTCCGCCGTCACGTAGACAAAGACTTGCTTTGTGTTCCACGTGAAGAGCGATGACAGGTCGGCGTCGAGGTGGAAACGCACAACGGCGTACTCTTCCTTTTTCGTGCTGTAGTAATGCGGCCGACCGCGAACTCTGTTATGCCTGTCAGCAAGAGCCGCTCTAAGCTGTCTCTACCTCTCTCTCCCCGATCATATGCCGCTCCAAGACCTACACTTGAAGCCCGGCTGGCCGAATCGAAGCTGTCGGCGTCCGCGCATGGAGGAGGTCTGTGGCGGCAATCAGACACGCAATGACGGTCACGACAGTCGTGAAGAAGCCAAAGACGTTTTGCACACGAATGGCCGAGGAATGCATCGTGGGAGGTCGAGAACAACGAGACGGATATCGTCAGAAGGGGGGGAAGGGACAAAAAAAGAAGTCGGTCGAGAACGGACGTCCGCCGGCGACGTCTTTGAAGACGCGATGCAAATCCCACGTGACGGTGCACCACTTCTCGGATGCACTGTCGCCCACGTCTGATCCCGTTCCAGTCGCGTAGCTGCAACGTCGTCACTTGCGCGTTCTTTGGTGGTGATGGTCGTCGGCCTGCGCGTAGCTTTGTCGTCGTCACTTTTGCTCCGTCGCCAAAAACGAACACCTGTACGAAGCACGGTACATAGGTACAAGGGTACTTTGGTACATCGTGCCTGTTCTCGAGCTCGCGGGATCCACTTTTGAGTGCTCCTTCTAGATTTTCCATTTACAGTTTAGCGCATTCTTTTTCAACGTGGTGATATAGGCTGACGTCGCCAAACAGCACTGCTGCCAAAGTATTGACCGCGGTTTCTTACGTGCAGGATGACTTGCTGCTGCGCGGGGTTGAAAGTTCAATAACTGTGCTATGGCTTGGATGGGATTCGATGGTAGTGAGAATTACCATATGCATTGGTCCGGAGCCCGAATTAGGCCCTGACGATCCCGGGCAGTCTCAGCAGCGGCTGACGTCGATAGTGGCAGGGCACGTGCGACCAGGGTCCCGTTGTCGCGGGGTTCAGGCACCAAGTGCCAAAAAAAGAACACCTGGCTTGAGATAGCAGCACGAGGAAGGAGCACCCGGCAGTCGTAAAATGGCAGAAAAGTAACAACAGCAATGAGAGGCCGTGGATAAGGAAGGCACGTCCGTAAAAAGAGAAAGTGCATCCCGTAAAGATAGGTAAAACTAGGAAGGACCAAGGCTGTTCGCGACTACCTACCTACGGAGGATGCGTCCTGACGCAAGAGGAAAGACCAAACCCGCTCACTTCTACGCGTGACCTGCGGCGTCCCCATTTTCTCTTTCCCTTCTCGGTTTTCCTCTTTTGCCCGTCTCTTCCTTGCAGATTCCTCTTCTCTCTTATTCTCTCCGCTTCTCCGTTTTATTTTTTGCAGCACCAACAGTCCGACACCCCCGACGCCGCAGAGAGGACTGACAGCTTTTGGCAACACGGACAACTTTTGGGCGTTTGCCACTGGCAAAAGTACTGCAGTTGACAGCCCGACGCAAGGCAAGGCAAGGCGGCGCGCAAGGCGGGCAACGCAGCAAAAAAAAGGCAAAGGACAGCGGGGCACTGAATACGAAGAAGATCAAAAACAGGCAACGGCAAACGGCACATGTCCCGGCACAAAGCGAACACTGCAAACCGATGACGACTGGCCATGGAGTGACGACACTCTAACGGCGCCTGTGACGCTTCATTCTTTCGTTTTGATGCCGGCACCTAACGCGATCGCTGTCCCGAAATTGTTTGCAGCTTTGACCGCTTATACGATTTTGTTTTCTTCGTTTTCTCATGGGGTTTTTTTCGTGGCCTCAATCAATTTTATACCATTCTTATATTTTTTTACGATTCTCTCTTTTTTTCCTCTCCCCTCTTCTCGCTCTTCACCATGGCTTCCAACATGTCTGCCATGGATCTAGAGAAAGAGCTTACTTGCTCGGTATGTCTTTTTCTTTTATTTTCTATTTTGTCCTGCCAATGTTTATTGTTATTGTTTTTCATGCTCTTTCGGCCTCCCTCCTTCATCACATGTCTATTTTGTCACATTTCAGCTCACATCTCAGATCTGTACCGACCTTCTCTACCAACCACTCACGCTCCTCGACTGCTTGCACTCGTTCTGTGGCGCCTGTCTCAAAGAGTGGTTCGCCTTTCAGGGTCTCAATGCCGAGACAAGTCCAAACCCTCCCTCTGCTGGAACGCCCATCTTTACTTGCCCGTCGTGCCGCGATCCTGTCCGCAGTACTCGCCACAATGCCACCGTTGCCACTCTCCTGGACATGCTGCTTGCAGCCCAGCCACAAAAACGGCGATCCGACGATGAGATTGCCGAGCTCGACAGCAAATATCGGCCCGGAGACAACATCTTTCCCAAAGTCCGTCTTGTCAAGCGAAGCGCCGAGCAGCAACGTCTCGATGCCACCGAACGTCGTGTTGTCGACCAGGTCCGCGAAATAAGCCGGCAAGAGGCTGTGGCGGCTGCTCTGGCAGCGGAAGGCCGCGGCGACAGCGATGGTCGACGGCCAAGAGCCGATCTCGGCCACCAGTCATCGCTGAGGTCGCTCATCACCGATGCCGAGCTCCAAGGGTCAAGGACATTGGGCACGTCCGGGCCCCGCACGTCTTCGTCTCTTGACATTGAGCGTGAGATCGAAGCGTTTGCTCTGCAGATCCAGGAGGAGGGCATCCTCGACGGCCTCGATCTCGACAATATCGATCTGATAAACGACGACGAGCTCAGTCGGCGCATTGCAGAGGCCTACGAGCGACGTCAACGCGGCCGCTCTCATCGAGACAGCAGTCGCCATGGTGGCAGCACCAATACCAACACCCGGCGCGACTCGTCTCGACAGGATGCTCAGAGATCCGAAACGCGGCGGCGAGCTCCAAGTACGGCCTCTCGGAATTCAAACATTTCGGCCGTCTCTTCTATTTCGGCGGCGAGCGCAAACAGCGCCACTCCTGCTCAGCCTTCGCCGCCCAGTCCCATTCAGGGAGAGCGATTCGGCGGCCGCTCTACCCTTGCCGTCTCGTCCAACCGCACTAGCCCCCCCCCATCGTCTTCGTCGGCGCGAGCCTCGAGCAGTCACCGTCCACGCTCTCATTCGCAGTCCTCGCATCGGTCACAGGCATCGGCCAGCGGGTATTCTCCTGGTCCTACTGCCAGGCCACAGAGCGTTGTTTTGGCCGATGGCGTCACTCCTGTCCCGCTTTCTGTTCACTCGCCTACATCGAGCAGCCGGCCCACCCCTCCGTCCAACACTTCCGCGCAATTTCTCGAGGTCCGTGACGCCTCTAGGCAGCACCATCAACGTCGCCGGACAGCGAGCGAAGGTCGCGTGCCCGCCTCGTCGACAACGTCGAGTCGTCCAGCAGCACAATCTCAAACGGACTTGGCACTGCGAACTGCCGAACTGCCGTCCACACCGCCATCACGCTCAGAGCATGTCTCACAGTCGTCGACATCCCCGGCCTCTTCAGCATCTGCGGCAGCATCCTTCCAAGCCCGTGCCCAGGCCATGAGAATGCAAGTCCCTGTTCCCGTTTCGCCAACGACAAGCACCGGAGGACAAGCAGGGCAGATGGGACAGGTGGGACAGGTGGGACAGGCTCCTGCAAAACGGTCGTCGCTACCAATCCAGGGCAGCGGCAGCGGAAACAGCAACAGCAGAAGCCAGCTCACATTATCTCACCCCCAGACCGCCCCTGTCGAGCTGCCAGCATTTTCAGACACGACGCCGAGCCCGCAAACACATCATCGTCTATCCAGTGGAACCATGTTCCCCGAGCCCGACATTTCGTGCTCGCGGTGTGGACGGAAGCACATTGAATACAGCCTGCACTACAACTGCGCCATCTGCCACGGCGGCAACTGGAACATGTGCATTGACTGCTACCGCGCCGGCAAAGGCTGTCTTCACTGGTTCGGATTCGGCTATGCGGCATGGGCCAAGTGGGACAAGAAGGCAGCACAGTGGCGTGCCGAGAACGCTGCCGCGCTGTCGGCCAGCCCCAACCCCAACGCATCGTCGTATCCCAAGCCGCACATGCTGACAGCCAATCGCTATCTGCCGCCGCGCACGGCATCCGGGTCCGGTGCCGGTGCTGTGTCTGCCGATGGGCGGCGCACGCTGACAAGCCAAGATCCGCTGGAGAGACTGCAGAGTGGTGTCTTTTGTGCGCAGTGTCTCACGTGGGCCAACAACTGCTACTGGCGCTGCGATACATGCAACGACGGCGACTGGGGATTCTGCAACAACTGCGTCAATACTGGTCGCTGCTGCACGCATCCTCTCCTACCTCTGACGCACGATCCTGCACCGCCATCACCACCTCAACAGCAGCAGCAGCAACACCAACACCAGCACTCGGGTCATCCTGCTCCTCCCCCGCGTCCTCTGTCCTCATCGCTGTTTTACACAAACGCGCCGGCCGACGCCGCCAGCAGCCCCCTTTCAGCGACTTCGCCAACGACAGCATCGTTCTCGCCCCGTATTGGGTCGTTCCGGCCGCTGACGTTTACGACGACATGCGACCTCTGTCGCAAAGCCATCCCTCCGAGCCGGGCGCGGTTCCACTGCTACTCGTGCAAGAGCACGGTCGTTCCCGACACTATGGCGGGCGATTACGACGTCTGTCTGGAGTGCTATGCGGCGCTGCCGTCTGTGGCCCCCGAGAACGGCCACAACGGCTGGCGCCGGTGTCCTGCGGCGGGCCACCGTATGGTTGTGGTCGCGTTCCGCGAGGATACCAAGACGGGTGTGCCTCGTCGCCTGGTTGTGGAGGAGCTGGTAGGCGGGTTCCGTCTAGAATCGGAACGCGTGGCGGACACGACGAATCGCGAGATGTGGTTCATTTGGTACGCAAAGAAGAAGATGTTTTCTCGCCTCGTCACGAGGGATGTACGCATGAGCGTGCGGAATACAACTGCGCCAGCCACAGCTACAGCTACAGCCACAGGTACACCTGCTTCGCCATCGCCGTCGTCCCCGTCTGGCATCGCTCTCTCTGTAGCACCCGACGGCACCGACGCGCCATTTCCGCCATTGGGTGGTGTCGGCCACACGGCGATTGCACGATGGGCATACTATCCCGAGACAACGAGCAGCGGCAGCGGCAGCAGCAGCAGCAATGACGCTCATGGCAGTTCTGCCGACGACGAGCTGTCGTTTCCGCGCCGGGCAGAAATCCGCGAGGTGGAAGATGTCAATGGAGAGTGGTACCATGGTGTGTACATGGGTCGCAAGGGATTGTTTCCCAGCGGATACGTCAAAGTTCTGGGAAGCGACACTCCTTAGGGGAGATGAGGTGCTTGTGAAGGAGGTTTTACTTTTGTGTGAATTTTTTTTTATCCTTATCCTTGATCTCTTTGTCTTTTCTTTTGAATATCACGAGCCCATACGACAAACGATACATGAATTATCACGAGAATTTTTCGTTCTATATTTTTTTTATTGACTGCCCGACTGCCCGCCTCCCGCTCATTTCCATGTTTTGATTCCATCCTGTTTGGTGGTCAGCCCATACTGACATGTACATTCCTAGTTGATGACGTCTGATTACAACACTGTGCTCCGCCGGGACCACACGGTATTGCGCCATTCTGCCGACGGCACACTATTTTTGTCGGCAAAACAGCTTAGCAAATGCAGCGATGCAGCCGCCAGACCCCCACCTACCACCTACCGACGGCCGTCCATCTTTTTGACGTGCACTTGCTACGACCTACCTATTCTGTACTTTATACATATCGAGCGAGTTCTTTTTTCGAACGACACTCGCGCTCGACACGAGACCACAACAGCGGCTGTTTTTTTTTTGCTGTCGACGAACCGACTTTCTTTTTCATTCGTCATCTCCCTTTTTTTTTCAACAATGTTCCGTACAAGCCTGCGCCGGCTTGTGGCGACGACGCCGGCTCCCTCGGCTGGCCTCGTGCGACCTGCTGCCGCGCTCTCTGCGTCGTACGCCACGACGACGCCTGCGGCGGCGAACCCTCCCTCGGCGCACACGCTTGCTGTGAGCAAGGCGTCGGGCGTGGTGGACGGTTTTGTCGGAGCGATTGGCAACACGCCGCTGGTGCGGCTGAAGCACCTTTCGGAGGAGACGGGCTGCGAGGTTCTTGGCAAGGCCGAGTTTGCGAACCCGGGCGGCTCGGTCAAGGACCGCGCGGCGCTGTATGTGGTGCTGGACGCGGAGGAGCGGGGGTTGCTGAAGCCCGGCGGCACGGTGATTGAGGGCACGGCGGGCAACACGGGCATTGGCCTGGCGCACGTGTGCCGGGCGCGGGGGTACAAGCTGGTGATCTACATGCCGAACACGCAGTCGCAGGGCAAGATTGATCTGCTGCGGCTGCTGGGCGCGGAGGTGCACGCGGTGCCGGCGGTGGCGTTTGACAACCCGATGAACTACAACCACCAGGCGGCGCGGCACGCGGCGTCGCTGGAGAACGCGGTGTGGACGAACCAGTTTGACAACACGGCGAACCGGCGGGCGCACATTGAGACGACGGGCCCGGAGATCTGGGCGCAGACCGGCGGCAAGGTGGATGCGTTTACGTGCGCGACGGGCACGGGCGGCACGCTGGCGGGCACGACGCGGTACCTCAAGGAGATCTCGGGCGGCAAGGTCAAGGCGTTCCTGGCCGACCCGCCGGGCAGCGTGCTGCACACGTACATCCAGAGCGGCGGCAAGCTGGCGGAGCGCAGCGGCTCGTCGATCACGGAGGGCATCGGCCAGGGCCGCGTGACGGACAACCTGCAGCCGGACATTGACCTGCTGGACGGTTCGGTCAACATTCCCGACGAGAAGACGATCGAGATGGTCTACTCGTGCCTGGCCAACGAGGGCCTGTACCTGGGCGCGAGCTCGGCGCTCAACGTGGTGGCGGCCAAGGAGGTGGCGCAGAAGCTGGGACCGGGCCACACGGTGGTGACGATCCTGGCCGACGGCGCGTACCGCTATGCCGACCGTCTCTTTTCGCGCAAGTGGCTGACCGAGAAGAAGCTGGTCGATGCCATCCCGGCCAACCTGCAGCACCACATTGTTCTGCCTTGAGAGGGAGTACCTGAAAAAAAAAAAAAGAAAGCAAAGCAAAGAACAAGAAATACAACGCTAGTTTTTATTGTATATAACATGGAAATTTTATGAGAGGATATTTTGTATTTTTTTTTATTTCTATTAGGTGATTTTTGAACTGTTCTTTTATTCATTTTTTTCGAACTTTTCTACTATATGAATTTTTTATGCAGAAAACAGCTTCTTGTGGATGGAGCTGCCAAGCTTGTCAGGCGACGCCTTGAGAGCAGCCTGGACTTCACTGGCCAGGACATCCCGACGGGCCTGGAGAGCAGCGACGACTTCGGACTGGCCGGACTCCTTGCTCAGGACCTTGATGGCGGTCTCGAGGCCGTGGAGGAGGGGAGAGGCAATGACCAAGAACTTGTTGTCGTTGGCGAGGTAGTGCATCTCGCCATCGCGGTCCTGGTAGGTCTCGGCCGGGTGGATGGAGCGCAGGCCCTTGTCGGCGGGCCACAGCTGGACGAGCTCGGCCGCATACCGCGCGACTTTTTGGGCGGCCTCCTCGTCTTGGTCAAACTTGTCGGCGACGACGGCCGCCAGGTGCAGACGGGCCGCGAGGACCTGCGGGTCGTGCTTGAGCGGGGTGAGCGAGGCAGCCGGCGACGACGCGCGACGCTGGTGGATGTCCTCGTGCAGCAGGTCAACGACCATCTCAGCCCAGACGAGGGCCTTGCGGGTCGCAGCCTTTTCCCAGGCGGTCTCGCCATCGACGGCAAAAAAGGCCTTGCGCTGGACGTGCGACAGAATCTCGGCGACGGTCTCGGACGAGGTCAAGAGGTAGCCCGTGCGCCGGGCGGTGCGGGCGCACTCGACCATGGTGTAGATGTAGCCGTGCTGGCCGGCCTGGCGGGTGATGCGGGCGTAGTCGGCCGGGCGCAGGTGGCGGTTGGCCTTGACGAGACCCTCGAGCAGCTTGGGCAGGTTGTCGAAATCGGCGCGCGTCTTCATGCGGGCGACGGCCTCGCGCGTCGAGGCGCGGGCATTGGGAATGTCGCGGAACAGGTCCTTGTGGGTGAACCGCAGCACCTCGCCATCGATCTCGAGCGTTATGGGGTTGGCGCGCAGCTCCTTTTCGTGGCGCGGGCTGAAGAGCTGGTCGCGCTGCTTGGCGCTCAGGTACGACGGCAGAAAGATGTTGGTGCGGATCGATGCCAGCACCTCGTCCAGCTCCTTGGACGACGTGGGCGCAAAGGACACGGCATTGGCGGCCAGGGGGGCGGTCGACGACAGCGAGCGACGTTGCGAGGCGGGTGATGCCCTTGGCATCATCATCGCAGGTCGTGATGTGGAAACGAGGCCGAGGGGGCTGCTGCTGCTGCTGCTGCTGATGCTGCGGCCAGCCATGAGGCCAGCGTCGCTGTGGATGGTGTCCACCGTTGTCCGGAGGACTCTGCGGATCGATTGGCGCGTCATTGTGATGACGGTCTGTGTGTGTGTTGCTGTCTACTCGTAATAGATCGCCCAATGCCCGTGATGATGCGACCCTCCCCGAAAGTGTCGTCGAAAAAACTCATACTACCGTAATGTACCTAGGTACCTCGTGCTATAGTACGACCAGGTATACAAGTATGCACAATATACTAAAACCACTGCGTTGGCAGCGGGCGGTGAGAGATTGGCCAATCAGAAGCCACCATTTCAGTAGTAAAAAAATTGGCGGATCATCGGCCGACACTGCACGATGGGGAAGACATCACGAGAGGGCCGACGCCCTTGTTTTGTCCCCTCCACGTCGACAACGCACACCACACACACAACTCACGCACAATGAGCGCCGCTGCTCCTTTGATTCGGCGGCCGCTGGGCTGGTGCCTCCAGACGGTGGCCCGCGCACGGCCGTCATCGATGCCGGCATCGTCATCGTGGCAGCGTTTCGCGTCGACGACGACATCCACACCGGCAAGACCGACTCATTTCCGTGAGTTGCATCGGGATCATTTGGCGTTGCTTCTCGCTGGAATAATGTAGCTAACCCCTTTTTCAGAGCCCATTCTCGCCAAGGGCGACCGGATCCGGACGGCGTTTGCCGTGTATGGAAAGAAGCCCTCTGAGGCTGAGGCGACCGCACAATCGACAGCACCAGCGGCAGCAGCTCCGTCGACATCCACTACACCCTCGGCCTCAACTTCCTTGTCGTCGTCTCCACGCGTCGATGTCCGCAAGGCATATGACGAGCAGCAGATCCGCCGCATGGACCCGACCGGCGCGCGCACAAAGCTCTTCTCGCGGCACAACCCCGACAGCGCCAAGCCCGGCGACGTGCTGCTGGTGACGCCGAGCAAGGCCGGCGCCGAGTCGTTTGCCGGTGTCTGTCTGGCCATCCGGCGGCGCGGCATCGAGACGGCCATTCTCCTGCGCGGCCAGCTCGCCAAGACGGGCGTCGAGATGTGGTTCAAGATCTACTCGCGCGCCGTCGCTGCCATTGACATTGTCGAGCGCAGCCGTCGCCGCGTCCGTCGCGCCAAGCTCTTCTACATGCGCCAGCCCAAGCACGACCGCGGCTCCGTCGAGGATCTGGTCAAGACTTGGCGTCGCAGCCGCAACGTCATGCGCTCTCGCACCGCTGCGCCCGGTTCCGGTCCGCAAAAGTTTGAGCCGAAGCGGAGATGAGAAGAGGGTGTGAAAGGAATCCTCGAGGGCCGTTTTTGTCTCGTGTGGATTGTGTAAGATGAAAATATAAAAATGCACACTCTCTGAAAAAATAAAATAAGAGTTCAAGAAAATATAGTATTCAAAAGAAGTAAATATAAAGCAGTAAATATGACAGTGCTATGCTGTGTGCTCTCTATGTCTATAGGTATTCAAAAAACAGAAAGATAGGCGGACAAGTAAGGATAGGTAACCAAGACGGAAAATAAGAAATAAATGGCCAGATATAAAAGTAAAAATTAATCCTGGTGAGCATGCTCGACAAACTTCTCGGGAATGGCATAGTCGATACCGCTGACCCGGTGACTCAACGACGGCGACATACTGTGGTCGTCAAGAACCGAGTCGCTCATGGCACGGTGCGGTCCCGGCGGCGGTGCAAGGTTGCCATTGTTGCCACCGATGGCCATATTGCCATGGCTGCTCACGGGCCGCGCAGAGGATGAAATCGGCGGCATCGGCGGGCCGGGATGCAACATCTGCGCCAGGATATTGCTGCCCCGCCGTTCGCGGAACGAGTTCGGCCGGCTCGGCACCTGCACCACCACATTCTGGCCCGAGTGCGAGCGGTGCGTCTGAACCGAGCTCGACGACGGACGCCGTCCCGTCGATGGCCGCACATGACTGCCGCTGGCCGTGCCCATGCCCGTGCCGACGCCCGTGGCAGTGCCCGTGGCTGTGCCCGTGGCTGTGCCCGTCGTGCGGAACGACATGGTGCGTGCAAACTCGGCCTCGGCTGCCGCGGCCACGGCAGCGTCCTTGCGGTTGAGCGACTCGCTCGGCAGGAGGATGGCCCGGTCGAGACCGTATGGCAGGCCACGGTGGCGGCCACGGACCATGAGCGCTATGATGACCAGCTTGCCCAGAACGCTAAACTGCGAGCACAGAGACTCCGGTCCCGACGAGTAGCCCAGGCTCATGCCCACCGTGCCGTACGCACTGACCACCTCGAACAAGACGGCAAACATGGAGAACTCGTTGCGCTGCAGCTTGCCGCCCTCCGTGATCGTCAGGATGAAATAGCCAATCGACAGGAACCACAAGTCAAACGACAGCTGCCGGCGCAAATGCGCGCCGACATACTCGAGATCCGTGCCGCCCGAGTCGTCAATGTCGTGCTTGCTGTACACGCCCAGCGCCCGCTCCTCGTACACATTCGTGCGCCGCACGGAAATCGCAATCGGGAAGATGGAAATGTACATCATAATCATGTACGACGTCTGCACCGCCGGGTGCACATCGGCCAGGTTGACGCATGAAAAGCCTGCCGTGCGCGTCGAAAAGGCCTGGAACAGGCCATCCACAATCCGCGTTCCCGCAGGAATCTGTGCAATCGGACCAGTGCCAAGCTAAAGGAAAGAAAAAGACAAAAGAGAGAAATGTCAGTATAAAAGATGCAAATACATCATCGTTCAATGACCGTGTGTTTAGTGGTCACGTGCCACATCCCCATATAAATGAAAATGTGTGCGACAATTACACGCATCCCGATGAGAAACAAATAAATCGCGCAACAGCCAGGGGAAATTTTCCAGGGTACCCAAAGGGAAAATCTGTGACCTTGGCGTATGGGCGTGTTTTGGCCTTTTCTTGTTTTCCTCCTGTTTCTCCGTCATTGTCGTGTCGTTGTCTATTTTGCTCCCTCTTCTTTGTTCCCCTTCCTCTTGCTTTCTCTTCATTTTTGGATCTTTCACTTACATCAAGAATGCAGAAAAACACCAGATCGATGCCGTTGAGAGCGACAAGCAGCCAAAACAGCCACCATGTCGCCGTGGACGGAAACAGCAGAGTGAAACAGCGCCGCGGGTGGTCGAGGAGGAACCGCAGCTCCTCGTAAAGGCCGCTGCCCTTACGGACGACAAACGACAAGACCCAGATGATGAAGCGGAGCATCACCGGAAAGCCCGTGTTGCCAACGACAATAAGAAACGACATCAGAAGCATGGGGAAGATCGCCGGCGCAAATGACACCATGCTGTCCGGCGTCAGCGTCAGACCCAAGTCCATAAACGCCGAGTGCGGCGTGAAAAACGCCCACCACACCCGGTTCTGGCTCGCGTCGTCCACCACCTGGCCGAACCGCTGCGTCTTGATGATCCACGGCACCAGGCACACAACGCCCAGCAGCCAGAAACCCCAGAAATACCCAAGCAGCACAAGCGCCAGGGTCTTGAGCGAACGGTACTCTATGCCGCCCAGCTCCTCCCGCTGCTCCTCCGAGAGACCGATAAACGTCGAGTTGCGGCCAATCGTCGGCTCGTAACTCAGGTACGGGCTCGGGTCTTCCGCCCGGTCCTTGTCGCGCGTCAGCACCGTCCGCAACGTGCCGTGAAGTGTGCTCGTCCGCCGGCTGTTGGACCCTGCTGTCGCTGTGCGTGGGAAATTGCCGCTGTTTCGGCCCTCTCCTGCTGCTTCTTCGTCGCCGCTGCTGCCCGATCCGTCGTGACGACGGGCCTTTCTCCAGCGTCGCCGGTGGAATCCGTGCGGCCGGAACGCCGTCACCACATGCGCGGCCGCATGAGCATTTTCTTCCATCTCTTCCATCCGTGTTGGCTTCTCCGGCTCTTGGATCGTGATCGCATGCGGTAGGCGTTGACGGTCCTCGGTTTCGGCACCAGTGGCATCGCCGTTGGCAACCTCTGCCTGGGCTGCGGCTCCGCGGTATGGTGTCGGCTCCGCTGCAGGGACAGCCACGTCATCGTCGTCTTCTTCACCGTCGTCACCGTCGACATTATCGTCGTCGTCGTCATCGTCTTCGCCAGGCTTGCGCGCACGGCGCGTAACGCGAATCGGCTTCGCACCGCGCTCGGCAGCCCAGGGACTGGGAATGTGAAGGACTTCGTCGTCGGTCTGGTTGCGCTGCCGTTCGAGAATGGCAATGTGCTCATCGGCCGTGTGAATGGGAACGGGCGGCAACTTGACCGCATCGTCGTCCATGCCGTCGCTGCGCTTGACCGTCGGCGCAAAGGAAATGCCGCCACGCTGCGGGTCGGCCTGCGGCAGAGTTTGCGAATCCAGGGCGCCGTCGTCACCGCCATTCGCGGTCGCATCGCCATTTTCTACAGGGCCCAAGTAGGTGCCGTCGTTGGCAACGCGGATGAGACCGCCGTCTTGGTCGCGGACAATGGTGATGCGACGGCCGGCGACGCCATTTTCGAGCATGGACGGGTCGGCGGGGGCAATGGACTTGGTGCGCGAGATGGTGCCGCGTCGCGAGCGCGACTCGGTCACAATATGCTGGAAACGCTTCTCAAACCAGTACAGCCGCAGCACGACGACGAGCGAGTTGATGGCGATGGGGTTGGCAATGCCCGACAGCACGACAATGACGGCCTGCTGGTACGTGTTGATGAGGTTGACATTGATCGTGTTAAGACCAGCCTGCGTTACGGCGCCGATGGCAAAGAAGAGCGCATCGACATACTCGATGTCGCCATGGCCGGGGCCGAAAATGAGAACGGAGCCGAGCAAAGCGAGGCCGACAATGTAAAAGTCTGATGAGTTAGCAGAGAAGGACGGCAGGGGGCCGAGAGAGCTCGAGAGCTCGGAGAACAACGCACAGTGTGCTGTCAAAAAGTTAAAGTGCGGCTTCTTGGCCAGAAACGACGGCCGCATGGACCGAACCTGGTTCACAACAACGTTGCGAAATGCCTCCATCGTGCCGGAATGACGAGTGTCAACGGCAGAAGGAGCTCGTGGCGAGAGTGAGCAAAGGGTGGCAAAGTTGCCGAGGAAAAAAAAGAAGAGGACGATGGGGGGGAAAGGGTTTCGATAATTCCTTTCCAAAAAGAGAAAATAATGTCGTGATGACTGCCGCGCACGGAGCCCAGCTGGCCGCGATCAGATAGTAATCATCATGGACGGGACGAGATGCAGATTCAAAGGTTTCGATGGAATTGCTCGCAGTCGAAAGTCGACAAGGTCTGGAGCGCTGAAAAGGAAAACTAAAAACAAGAAAAAACGAGCAAAAAAAAAAGATCGAGCAGGTCGAGATCGGTCGAGGGGCCTTGGCAAGTGCCTCGGTTTTGCTTATTGCTGCCGTTCCAATCGCAAAAGCTTGCCGTTGCAAAAAAAGGGCCAAGAGGAAAAGAAAAGAGTCTCGCGCCTCTCAAGTTCCGACGATGGAGAGATGTTGTGCAATGTTTTGGATCTTTACGGTCCTCCGGGGGCCGGCTTGTTTTTTCTTTATTTGCTTTTTTTTCCCTTTTTCTGTCTTTTGCTGCTTTTGCTGCTTTTCCTGTTCGGGTTTCGGGAATGCTTCTTTTTGCCTGGTGGAAACAGAAAAAAAATGGCAAAAATTAAAGTGCATAAAAAAAGTATAAAATTGCACCAGCAGACCAAAGAGGAAGGCGCGTGGTGATGAGTAACGGGGGGTGAGAGGGCGCGCGGCGAGCTACGTACTACGTCTGTCCTGGTACGGAGTAGTAGTAGCTGAAGCGAGCGAGAAGAGTATGCGAGGGGACTCGGACACGGCTAGGAATGCCGACCCATGTCCCACATGAAGCTTTTTCGAGGGGGGAGAGTGGTGCGTTTTGTTGTTTGGTGGAAAGGAATCAAGATGAGAGGTGGAAAAAGGGGGAGGAAACCAAGAATGACGAGGGAAAGCAATGGGACGAGCAAGTACGAGAGGACGTTTCGGGGGGAGTTTTAGCGTCGAGGCAAGTGCAAAGGACGGCACTTGCTAAAATGAGAGGCGACAATACGGAGTAGCCCCCAGACACAAAGACGAGGGCGAGGAGGAGGAAGAAACCGCGCCAGCAAAATTAAAACCACGCCAGGAAACCACGCCAGTGTTTTGCTGGTGGGCAAAAGCACAAAACAGGAAGCTGCGATGGTCGTTCTTCCCCGTATTCCCGTCATGTGTGCTGGAAAGAGCGACATGTGCTCGATGTTTTTTGTGGCTTCCATGCAGGTTTGGTGCCAAGGCAAATTCGCAAAATCTCTCCCACCCCGGACGATCTCGTCCATACAAAGAGGGCCGATCTGCCAAATCTTTTACCTATTTTCCTGACATAATTTACGAGTACTCCGTACACGTGCTACCGGGCATGTTACTTCGTACAAGGGTGGCAGTGCCAGCAAAGGTAGCAGCAACGCGTTATTTCCTCCGTTCTTGCTACAGCGCTCTCCCATATGGAGCACTACAAAGCATGGGGGGGGGGAATCGTGGTACACGCACAATGTATCTTTTTTGTACCCCCAATGCTAGCGCACTTGCCCAACTCAAAACAAGAGGAGCAACACGCAAAAATGCATGCCGGGAAGGAGCGAAAGACTGCCGATCCTGATTCTACTGACGTTCCCAATATTTTGATGTGGCTCTGGTCTTGTTTTTGTGATGACGTCGAAGCAAAAATGCAAATGCGCTGCATCCTCTTTCGATAAGAAAAAAAAAGTTTCCATCGCTAGAACCCGCTTGTGCAACCTCGGGTATCCCGCAACGCACACCGGCCCAGGCCAAGAAAAAACTAGACAGCCCTGGACCGGTCGATCCCAGGATCCCTTCTGTCGGGTGTTGATGACAATGGCTGTGTTTAGGATCTCAACCACCAAGATAAGCTAAGTCCACTGTATGCATCCATGAAAATCTTATGTAATGGTACCGCTGTACCGCGCATGCCAAGAGATTTTTGTTTCTATTCTCGAATTCTTCTGTCCAGTGCTGAAATGTTCGATAGGTATTTCGATTCATTGTAAAAAGGTTCTGCAGCATGCATGCAAACAGTCAGGATGTGCAGAAGTAAAATTGGAATTTTTTTCTTGATTAAATTTTAAATAACGTCTAGGCATTACCTAGGTACACAGAACTTAAATAAAATAAAACAATACAAATAAAATCGATAAAAATAAATAAATGCATTGTCTGCACTCTCCCGAGCACAGAAAGTATATCCAGTCCCAGCCCAATAGATAGATCCAAAGAAACCAACGTGACAAAATGAAAAAAAGTACACTAAGCCAATCCAAAGATGCAATTATATAATGGAAACCATAGAAAACGCCGGTTGCTCATAGGTATCGAAAAAAAGAAAGAAAATGGAGTGGAAGAAATTGTAAACGTGACAAGATTGGGGGGGCATGATGTTACAATATGTGGTTCGTGATGGTCATGTAAGAGAGAAGAGGAGAGGGAAAGAGAGGGCTTGAGAAGGGGTGGTTGGAGAAGTAAAGACGGAGAGAAGAAGGGGAAAGGGGGAAAAGTGACAATCAGATTGTCTGATACTTTGCCACCAGCTCGTGGACTTTTGGCATCAGCTGCGTGATGCGGAATGGCTTGGAGATGACGTCGTCCTGCAAGAGAGAAAAGAGTTAGAAAAAGAAGGGTTCACATACGTTTGTATCCTATTGGCCCAAAAAAAAAAAAAAAAACTTACAATGCCTGCAGCTTTGGCGCCTTCGATTTGTTCAAGTCGTGCATATGCCGTCACAGCAATGATGGGCACATGTCGCACCAAAGTGCCCGACCGCTCTAGTGCCCTGATCGCGCGTGTGCACGTCATGCCGTCCATCACCGGCATCTCCAGATCCATCAAAATGATAGAAATGTTTTTGCGCGGAGGTGCATCGGGTAGCCCGGCGGCGGCGGCAGCGGCGGCGGCGGCGGCCGACGACGTCTTGGTCAGCGGCTTCATGGAGCGCAGCACCAGTGCACCGCCTGAAGCGTCGTGTGTGGACACTGAAGAAGTGGGTGTCGACGAAGCAGCAGCTGTTACAGATGCGCTGGTGGGAGTGGTGCCGGCATCAGACGCTGCTGAGAAGGATCCCAGATCGACACTGTCGATCTTGTCATGCTTGTCGTGCTTGCTCGCTGCAGCCGCAACACTATCCGTTGACGCCTTCCAAAACGACGACTGCCGCAAGATATCGAGCGCCTCACCGCCGTGGTTGGCCACAAGCGAGCGGTGGCCACACTTTGTGAGCTGCCGCTGAAGGACGTGCTGGTTGACAATATTGTCTTCGACAATGAGCACATCCAGAGGTGGCATATCCTCGCCACTATTGACCACGGCAGAAGCCATCGTGTCGCTGTTGTCGCTGTTGTCGCTACTGCCGCTGCTCCTATAGGCTGTGGCAGCCGCATTTGTTGCAGCTGCGGCAGCGGTAACCGCGGCGGTGGCAGTAGGCGTGTGCTTCTTGCCATGAATGGCGTCGTTTGCTTGCTGTGCCAGCAGAGCCGCCTTCTCGGTGATTGACGCAGCCCGATGTGAGCGCGATAGTCTTCTGCTGTTCATACTATTGCGCATGTCGTCATCGTCAAGAGGTGTAAAGACGGGCGCATCCAGCATCATGGGCGGCGAGGGCAGCAGCTGGGGCAGGATCGTCGGAGAAAAGGACGGCGATGCGGCGGCCTTCTTGGGTTGGCAGTGGCATGTACCGCGGCCGTCACGAGAGCCTTTGACAGACGAAAAGGCGAGGACAACACCCGATGGCAGCTTGCGGAAGACCGACGCCGTGGGCGATGGCGGCGGCGAGAGTGACGACACGATGGACTCGCCCACCATCATGGACTCGACACCCACAGGCGCCGACGTTTTGCGGCAGCGAATGTAAAAGGCAAACGTGGACCCATGGTCGAGCTCGGACGCGACGCCAATCTGGCCGCCCTGCAGCTCGGCTAGGCTGCGGCAGATGTACAGGCCCAGGCCCGATCCGCCGTACTGGACGTGCGTGCGCGGCCACGTTTCGGAAAAGTTTTGAAAGATGTCGACCTTTTCGTCCTCGCGCAGACCCTTGCCCGTGTCAGAGACGGAGAGGTGCAGGTTGACCAGCTCTCCGTCGCCCCAGTCGGACTCGTACACGAGATTGCCATTGTCGAGCCGCCGGTCAACATACGACAAGCCGCCGGGGACATTGGCAATCACGTCGTTGTGGGCCACATTGCCAGCCATATGGTCGGCCGCATTGTCGGCCGTAGAGGCACCCATGGCAATGATGATGGACCGCTTCTCGCACGACTGCGTAAACTTGATGGCGTTGGTCAGCAGGTTGATGAGGATCTGGTTGAGCCGCGAAGGGTCGAGCTTGATCCAGCTCTGCACGCCGACGAGCGACTGGAAGGACGGCTGCACGCGGAACTCGCAGTCAATGTCGTGGGCAATGAGCTCGGGCTCAAAGATCTTGAGCGTCTTGCGGATGGTGGAGATGGGCTGCACATCGACGGGCGTCACGGGGAGCAGCTGCGAGTCGAGCTTGGACAGGGTCAGGACGTCGTCAATGATGCGCTTCTGATGGTTGGCGCACAGTGACACGGTGCTGCTGGCCTCGAGAATGTCGTCAAAGACGCGGTCGTAGTCGATGGCCGTCTGGCCGGCTTTGGCGCGCTCGCGGACCTCGCGGATGGCACCGGTGATCTCGTCGACGGTCTGCAGGATGGCGCTCAGCGGGTTCCGCATCTCGTGGCTGGTCAGGTCGATAAAGTTTTCCTGGTGGCGCTTGTGCTCGACGGCCTCTTTGCGCATGCGGATCTGGAACTCTTCGGCCAGCTTGATCTGCGAGATGTCGGTGATGCAGCCAAAGATGCTGTTGAGCCGGCCGTACTCGTCCGTTTCGGGGAACGCGCGCAGAAGCACCCACGTTGTCGTCTCGAGCGGCTCGTCGTTTTGAGTCTCGATGCGCGTGTTCTGCTTGAAGCGGAACTCGTGCTCAACGGGCAGCTTGTCCTGGACGAGGCGGTCAAAGACAGCCGCCAGGTCGGGGCGGTCTTCTTCCTGGACATTGTCCATCCAGGCGGCCCACGACAGCGCACCGTTGGCCGCCTCGGCGCAGCAGCCAGCTAGCGTTTCGTGGTCGCACTCGGATGACGGGGCAGCCATGTTGTTGGTCCATTCGTGGCAGTGTGACATTTTGAGCCACATGTCGTTGCAGTAGGTGATGCGCCCCGTGCCGTCGACCACAAACATGCCGACGGGCGTGAACTCGGCCATGCGCATAAACTTGTTTTCCGTGTCTGCGGCCTGCTGCGTGCGCAAGTCGAGCTGCTGCGAGAGGACCTGGCGGTCGTAGGCTGCTATCCGAGCGGCGCGCTGGCCGCGACGGACTTCTTCGTCGTAGAGGACGACTGATGCCAGGGAGGTGGTGAGCTGGCGGGCCAGGAGATGGACAAAGAGACGGTAGTCGTGGTCATAAGGACGACGAGAGTTGGTGCCCAGCACGACGAACCCAGACACAGACGTGGGAGCGTTGTAGGCAGCCGCGTCCTGGTCCGTTTCATGGTCAGCCGCCGGGGAAAAGGCGCGAGGCGTCAGCACGGGAAAGACGACAAAGGTGTGGCATGGGTTGGAAAAGCCGCGCGAGCTCTGAAGGCCGGCCACGAGCTCGGTCGGGAGAGTGCCGGCTTCCTGAGAAAGTACCACGGGCGCCGGTGACGATGGTGAGGAGGAGGCACCAGTGGCAGCGGCGAGCAGTGCCTGGCGCATAAACGGCGCAAAGCCCTCGTTGCTCGTGCGCAGATCTAGCATGGGTGCCACAGCGGGGTGGCTGCCGTCACTGGACACGCCCAGTGTGCCACGGAGGACAACCTGCGGGAGGATTTGGGGCATATCATCATCTTCGCTGTTGTTGTTGTTGCTGCCGTCGTGATCGAGGTTGATCTCGTCGTCTGTACGGCACGAGTACAAGAGGGCGACGGGCACGTCGTATTCGTTGTAGGCGAGGCCCTGCTGGACAGCCTTCCAAAAGTCTGGGAGAGTCTGAGCAGTGCCTGTGGCCTCGGCAACCTCGTTGACGGTCAGCATCTGGCGCTCATGGACCTTGCGACGAGTGTTTTCAAAGGCCGGGTTGTAGAGGGCGACGACCGAGCCGTCGTTGCCGACGAGGGGCACGAGGGACCAGCTGAAGAATGTCTCCTCGAGATATCCGTTGCGCTGGATGAAGAGATGGCTGTCCTGGCGGAGAACAGCCTGTCCGCCGTTCCAGGCACGGTCGAAAACAGGTTCCATGGAGTCCCAGATTTCGGACCAGTTTTTAGCGTAGGGCGAGCCCATGAGCGTGGGGTGTTTCTTTCCGACGATGGAGGTGTAGGCCTCGTTGTAGATGGCGGTAAACTCGGGGCCCCAGTAGAGGGCGGCCGGGTGCGGGCTGGCCATGACGAGGTTGGACATGGTGCGGAGATCGCGCGGCCACGAGTCCATGGGCCCGAGGGGGGTGTTGGCCCAGTCGACGGAGCGGGCAAATTTGATGTGGGCGGGCATGTCGTCGGACATGGCGATGGAGGTCCAGTCAAAGGAAGGCTTGGGCTGCAGGTCCATGGGGAGACTGCTGGCGGTAGTGGCTGCCTTGGCGTCAATGTCGTCCACCTTATCGTCGTGCCGTGTCTGGGCCTGGTCGTGCGCGGATAGCTTTTGCGGTTTGTCCGACTCGGCGACCACAGCGCTGCCTTCGCGGTATGTGGCGCGCACGACATGGAAGCGGCCGCGCAGAGTCGACACGGACCAGATCCAGCCGGCAAACGACATGGCCTTGTCGGCCTGTCGGGGAACCTGGCCTGACTGCCTTGGCGCCATGACCCATTCCCGGAAGGCAGCCTCATCCTTGCCTCCGGCTTTTGATGCATTTGATATCCGCTTCAGCACGGGGCCGAGAGACTGCAGGGCGGCATTGACAAAGACGGGCTGCCATCTAGGGTCATTAGGACTATCAGCAGGGTCAGCAGCGCCGGCCGTGTCATCAGCAGAAGCATCTGGTGCGTCTGTCGCGTCTGTCGCGTCTGCGGTGTCCATGACAAAGGTTGGCCGGTCGTCTTGGTTGAGCAGCTCGGCGGCGTCCGAGTCGGCAAAGGAGGAAGAAGCTGCAGCTGACGACGGCCGGGAGAGGCCGGCACCAGGCGCACGACCGCGGGGCAGGACGTGGTTTTTGACAAGCTCGCGCTCGTGGTCGCCGCGCAGACGGGAGAAGATGGTGACGGGGAGGGAGTGCTTGGCGGAGGCAAAAGAAAAGTCGGCCGAGTTCAAGAGGCTGGGGCTGGTCCGCGGCGCCATGGCGCGGTCGCGGGGGTCGCGGGGCTCGCCGAGGGGGGAGAGGGGCATCTCGACGGCTGAGATGGGGGAAGACGGAGCGGCCGTGCTGGAGGAGTTGGACAGAGAGAAGAAGGAGGATGACGATGGTATCGCCGGTGCTGGTGGCGGCGGCGGTGCCGGTTGTGGTTGCGGTTGTGGTGGTGTTGTTACTGTTGCTGGGGTTTGTGGTCGAGGAAACTGGCCTTTTGCCAGAGGTTCTGGCATTGCCGATAATGAGACGTCGGCGCCAATTTTGGATAATTTGGAGATTCCAGAAAGCCCCGGGAGTTCAGAGTGTCCAGAGTGTCCAGAATGCCCGGAATATCCAGAGGGTGCCGAGGATTGGCTGTGACGGGGCGAAGTGGTGAGCTCGGTCAGGCCGGCGCTGCTGCTGACAGAGGTGCTCCGGGAGATGGAGGCACGGCCGATGCTGGTCTCGGACTCTTCGCCGGAGGCACTGGCGCCTCCAAAGTTTTGATCCGATGTGGCCGAGCGAGTCGACGTCGAAGCATGCCGGCCTAGGTCCGTTGTGGCCCACGAAGGACCGGCCGGGCGCTGCTGCTTGTCCGCGGTAGCCAAGACGTGCGTGCTGGCGGCGTCGGTAGCAGTGTCTGTGTCGCAATTCTGAAAGATTTGTCTAGGTGGATGGTCGTCTCGGCGAGGCATGGGTGTGTTGTTCGGAGTCGATTTTCACAGCTCTTTTATTTTTTTTTTTTTCAACCGATGTGGTTACCGGCAGGAGATACACTGGCCGATCATCACAGGATGGGCGGTGGGGGGAATTCGGCTGGGACGAGATGAAAGAGATGAACGAGAAGAGCCTCTTTTGCTGGAGAATGAAAAAAGGTTGTAATTTGTTTACTTCTTTTTTTCGCGTCTTGTTTGCTTTCAAATGGAAGCAGGAAAAAAAATCGAGTGGTAAAAAAAAAATCGATAATCGAGATCGATGACGGCCGCGCCGGATGGAAGCGTTTTGGTCCGCTGACCAGCAGATCTAGGTGCGGGTCTAGACCCAGGTGTGCGAAAAAGCGACGAGTGGCAACCGAACCGTGCGTTGTTGATCAGAGGACGTTCGAAACAGGATCGGGAGAGATAAAAAGGAAACAACCGACGAAAGCACGGTTCCCCGTTGTGCCAGAATTGTGTCTGGGGAGGAAAGAAGTAACGAAAACCCAGGGAGCGAAAAGGGAGGGGAATGTGTGGTGGCAAGGGATGGGGGGGATGAGAGGGAAAATGGGAAAGGGTCCAAATGGCAAGTAACAAAACAATTTCGAGATTGGGAAGGTGCTAACCAGGCAGTGCCAAAAAAAATGTGAAAGGCAAGAACGCAGATGGTAGTAAGAATGGGAAGGTAAAAGGAAACGGACGGAATGACCGAAGTGTGCCTTCTTTCCCATTCCTTTTTCCTCTTTCCCTTCCTCTTTTTACCTTTTTTTTTTCCCAGACTTTGCAAAACGCCCAAAAAAGGGCACTTAAAGCCTGTCCAGGGTAGGAGTTACGCCCCAGACCACACACAGAGAGAGACAATGGAGATTTACAATGTACTCCCGTGCTCCAGAGGTACTACATTTACACCCTTCTGTCACGACGGCCTAGGTCTGGGCCGGCCGAAAAAAATAGACACAAAAAGAGCCGACGCAGATGTATCGGGGTACGGAGTTCTGAGTGAGACTTTTCTTTTTGTGTGTGGTGACTAAGAAATAACGGGGGCGGAAAGAGCGACCATGGTGCACCTGCCTCGATGTCCGTGCCTCCCTTCCAAAGATCACCCAAGGTGCAAAAGTAAAAAGAAAACAAAAAAAAGAGAAAGAAAAAAGAAAGAAAGGTACAATTTGGTCCTCGGACAGCCCTGTGCCCCCGACGGACGCCTTCTTGTAACCCGTACCTAGGAGCATAGATTGAAAGGCGAGGGGGTGGGGGGCGAATGCTAGTGAGACAAGACGAGGGGATGTGAAGTCGACATACAGAGTATCCTACAGAGCAAGCAAGAAAGACACAAGAGAGACGGACAGACGGACAGACAAACAAGGAGAGACAAAAAAATGAGGGGGGAGAAAAAAGAAGTTCGAGGACCGGGGTCGGTGCTGGGTTTTACCCGCCGAAGGTGCATGGATACAGTACAGGCATTTGCGAACTTTGTCGAGTGGGGAGAGTGGCGGCCAGGGCCACGGAAGCACGGAGGAGACGAGCCACTGACAGCGCAGCGAAAAGAGGAAAGAGCAGGCCGAAGATGGAACCTTTCTGTAGGCACCTCTCCACTGTATTATGTATGAGAGGTTTGATAGCATCCGCGCTCACAAACTCCGTACACTTACATGTACGATACACCGAGAAATGAAGGGCATCGGGGTGCCATTACCGATTACGAGCGCCCGATTACATGTAAGATACAGCTAAAGGAGAAGGGGCAAAAAAATACTGGGAAAGAAATACGGACTACTCTGTACAAGTCATCCGCGGCGTACAAATTTGTACTTTGCATACGAGGGAGAGCAATGAAAAAGTGTAAAAACTGTGGTGGGAGACAGAGTGAAAGAGGAAAAGCATGCCGTGGCGTTTGATCATAAAAAATGCCATGCATAAAACGAGTTGTCAATTCAGGAGTGTGAATGTTTCATTCGAAAAGAATAGTCCATCCATGATTACATGGTTTTGACAACTGATTTGTTTTCAATAATGGTTTCGACTTTAAAAAAAAAATTAAAAATGGAAGAAAAAAAGTGTCTCGATTCTTCTTTTCTGCGGCCTCCGACTACACACAGCACTCTGAAACCGGGGACCCGCCGACGGTCTGGACCCTTCGATGGTATACGGGTACCTGTTTCGCGTGGAGCAGAGGAAGAAGGAAGAAAGCGAAGGGGGGGCGTGTGCGTGGGATTTTGGGATTGGGAGTTCAGCAACGTGGGGTGGAGATATGGAAAGTAAGTACATGTATGAGCTGACTACTCCGTACTTGCCGTTCATCTTCTATGCGTCAAATGGTGACGAAGGAAGCGGCGAGTAGAAGAGGACGGAGAGAACGCCGCGTTGATTTTTTAACTAGTATTTTTTTTTTTTGCACCGGGGAGGAGAGGGGTGTTGCATTCGGCTCGTATATGCGGGAATGAAAATGCAAGATTTGAATGTAAGATTAGATAGGCTCTGGTACAAAATTCCATGTTAGTGCAGCTTTGAGCTTAATAACAATGTAGGGTGAATGCGAAAAGTTCCGGTGTGGCAGACACAGGGCATGTTACACATCGACACGGGCACTACCTACCAACTAGAGGCAGACAAGCGACGCTATGATAGATCCAGCCAGGGGCAAAAGCGAGGGCCATGAGCTACTCGCCGTCCAGTAGAGCTACAGAGCTACAAAGCAATACGAGACGAGTCCCAATCTGTGCCGAGTCGTCTATTCGGCTTGGCGCATCCCCAGCAGTGCCTTTGCCCGTCCGTCTAGAGCCCTTTTGCGCCTCAAACAAAAAAAAAATCGCCGACAAGGCAGACAAAGAATGGCAGCAGTGACCTCAGTCAGACCAGGTCATAAGGAGAAACTGCATTGTAAGAAAGGGTATGGCACAGGATCAGAAGCAAAGAGGAGAGCAAAGAGGCGAGCAAAGGGGTAAAGGCCCTGTGAGGCGTTGAGCAACCCTTATGCCGAGAAACAGGGGACGCGAGGAGGCAAAAAGGCGCAGGCAAAAAGGCGCAAGGCAATGGATTGTTTGTATAAGTCGTATCACGTACGCATTGGGTGGTGTCATTGCAAAATGCCGTGGACCCATCTGGCCGCCCCGTGTCAGCCTTGGGTTTCTTGTCCCAGCCAGGCGGTTGTCTAGATAATGCATGACGGGAGTCTAGACAAGTAGGAGGGCTCCATGTGTACGAAGTAAACTGCCCGCCGTTTGTGGGCGAGGCGGGCCAACGAGAATTCCAAGGGAAGCGAGAAAAACCAATGCTCTCGTATACGCCGGGCAAACGAGAAAAAAGAAAATGCCGACAGAAAGCATCCCATCGTAAGATTCATTGTTACGTCAAGGGACCAAGTGTACCTTGTAAGGCATATACATGTGCCATGCGGAATTTTTTTTTTCTTTTCTTTAAAAAAAAAATTTAGAAGTCGAACGGTTCTTTTTTTTTTTTTTGGCTTCCTCGCTCCCTTCCACAGCACCTTCCACGACGTCGTGTGTTCCTTTTCTCCCATTCTCCCTTTTAACTGCTCTCCTGACATTATTTTTTTTCTATTTCTTCAGGCATCCATGTGTATTTTTGGCAACGCCTTGTCAACGGTCTCGCATGATGTGACCCTTTGTGGCGCACCAAGCCCAGCCGTAGTGAGTTTCATCGTTTCGTTTTACGTTTTTGATACGTTCTTCATCTGCTTCCCGCCCCTGCCGCAAAAAAGACTCGTTCAACGGAACTACCTACTCTAGACCATACCCGACGTGAGGCTTTGGCCGGAACATTCTCCGTCGCTGGACCATAGGGCAGCCTAGATCAAAACAAGCAGCTGTATCATACTTTTGTACGCTACTCCTTTATCGTACAGAGTACGAAGTACGGAGTATACGGTGGGGTGTGCGGGTGACTGGTGTAAAGGCCTCGGCCGGCCGGCGTCACCGGAGCTGTGCTTTTTCTTCCGTGTACTGGTTCTTGGTGCAAGGACGTAACTTTACAAAGTACGAGATATTGCTTATTTTCAACACTATGTTCTTTTCTTTCCATTTTTCCATTTCTCCCAATCCATCAAAAATTGCCTATGCGAAACACGAGACGGACTTGAAAGGTGTCGGTTAAAAAGTTTAAAAAGAGACTTTGTAACAAATTGATAAGGGTGTATGGCGAAAAAAAAAAAGGCTCACCTTGAGACTATCTGGCAGAGTGATGATGTGTAAGAAGTATGGAGTAGTTATGGAGTACCTGGCCACCTTACAAGAGTAAAAAGATGATACAGAGTGCATCCCAGTCCCATTTTCAGCTGCAAAGTACAGACGAGATTGTAAGCAGCCGAGCAATGCCTCTTTTCTTTTTGTGGTGTCTTGCCGGCAACTGGGAGGACGCGGGACCATCGATGACACGTACCTCTCCTGCGCCCCATTCATTGCCCGTGGTTTGTATGTCCTTCGCTGCGATGTTTTGTACGATTCCAATCCCAGTTTTCCCTGCAGCCCATAGCTCGCAGCACAACGAAAGCCGCCCGTTGCACAGTGTATTCCTTCGGCAATACCTCGTTACGCCACCACCGCTTAACCTCGGTCCAGACCATGAAGTGCATTCACAGGAAGCATCACCCGATGAGGCTTTCCCGCCTTTGATGTTTCAGGCCTACATAGTACGAAGTAGGTAGGCAGAGAACAGAATGCAGACGACATACGACACACCGCACACGCCGCACGACGCACGACGCATATCAATATTGTCAAAAGGAGGAAAAGGTCTTCTCAGCCACGGAGGGGGGCGATGCTGTGTAAAGGGGTGTGCTGTGGCCCAAGCCGTTCTCAACAGATTGTCCTTTCTTTGAGAAATTAAAAAAAGGACAGAAAAGGAAACACATAAAGAAAGAGCCACAACGCATACCATATGTACAGTACACAAAATTCCATGCATATAAACAGAAAAAAAAGACTGCCAAGCGGCTTGTGCCGTCTCCTCAATGCAGAATTCCGGATATACGGGCAGGTGTGCAAAAGTCATCCGCTATAAATGACGACTACAGTCTTTTTCAGCTTGTCTTTTTTTCATCATTTAACCCCGTATAATATTGCGACACATTTTAGCGTCTATTTCATCGGCATCTGGCCCTATGATCTCTCCCCCCCCTCCCTCCAGCCTCATTCATACGTCCCACCATAACATTGCCATCGAGTACCATACGTTGTCGATGTATTTGGCCCAGTGCACCGACCACTTTCAACGGCCGGGCCCGCGGGGCATGCAGACCAGCGTTGGCGATCATGTGCAGGCAACAGTGGATCGACAAATGGTTCATGGGTAGGTGATAAGAAAGTTATGCCACAAAAAAAAAACATGCTCAACTTGTATAAACGAAAGAAAAAGGTGTATGGTTTATGACCGTTTTGTTGAGCCTCAAAACGACTTTGACTGTCGGCGGGGAGTCACGTGACAGAAACTCGCGAACACACAGCTAAGCGTTTTTATGAAACAATGAAAGATGACGTATCGAAGAAAGAAACTACGGCATCTCTTGACATGATAAGACAAATATAAAGCTATGGAATCCCGCTCTGTTGAGGTTCGGGCAACTGCTTTGCAACACTCTGCAACACCGATGCGCCGTGATGTTACTTGGTAATTCTCACTAACAAGGGTCCCCACCGCGATGCCGCCTGTGCTCTTTGCCGGGCGCTTAACAGTTGCACTTGCCCACTCGGACCATGCAAGTCGGGACCCACTTTTTGTGACGAAACTCGCATCTCTGATCAATGATTGGCTGTCATTCGTATGATCTCCACTGATGCAGCGCAAGCCAAAGAAGTCAGAGGGGCTAACAGGCGCCGTTGATTGGTTCACGATGGCCGGCACACGCTGTAAGAGTGAGAGTGCGAGAGAGAGAGAGAGACATGCAAGACTATCACAGCGCCTTTTTGTCCCCTTTGCCGGTGCGACGAGGTGAAAATGTTGGAGGAGGGCGGGGGCCAGAGTCGCAATGCACTGCAGTGGCCTGCCATCGGGCTGCAGTGGGCTGCTCTGACGAACCAAAAAACAGCTTGGGGCAGGTGCGGGCGGCAAAGCGTCTGCAGATGGCGCTGGGAAGGTGCGGTGGTGTGCTGTGACGGAAGGAACGGGCAGAGGTGATGAAAAAGTGTGAGAGAGAAGGAGAAATAAAAAAGCAGCAACGAAAAAGGCAGGCGCAGAATGAAACAAGACTTCCCAACCCGGCCTCCTTCCTCGAGTTTTGACCTGCTTCTTTCTCTTCTTCCTGTGCTTCTTTCTGCCAATTTTGGGATACGTTGTTTTTCTTTGCTGTTCGTGGTTTATCGTCACCTTTTTGGCATCGCGACATTTGTCCGACGCACATTGTACGTCGTGGTAATATTTTGTTTTGCCTCGACCGACTGCTTGGCTTGCGGGCGACGCCTTTTCCCCCACGTCTGGACGGGGGCCTGGTGTCGTTGAGCGACACATTTGACAACGGCCGCCAAAGATCTGCCATCAATACCATTCAATCTCATTCGACTTGACTCGATTTGACTTCATCTCTTATATCTTCCATCTCCTCGACATGGCGTACATTGTTCTTCGTCGGCCATGGCCGGTCCGCAAGGTGTTCTACTGGCTCCTGGTGCCCGAGCTTGCATGCACGGTGACGCTGCTCGTCCTCTTTGGCCTCGCCCAGCCAAACACATACCGCACGCAGTTCTGGCAGATTGGCTACGACAACGGCTTCAACTCGAATCCCAATGTTGTCCTCTACGCCTATGCCAACTTTGAGCCACAGCCTACTCTGCCGCTCGTGTGGTCGCAGGCGTATGTGTTTTCCGCCGCGGAGTTGTCCTTTTCCGTTTCGTTCTTTTTTCATCCTCTTGCTGACATAGTTCCCTCTCTTCCCTCCTCAGTATCACCGACATCAATGTTGGCGCTGCTGTTCTCTCGCTCTTTGTCCTCCTCGCCAAGATGATCGGCCTGATCATGCACGTTTACTTCCCTCTCATCGCTCTCGTCCTGTACCTCGTGCTTACCGGACTCTACATAACCTCTACCTATGGCCAGGCTGGCCCTGACCACACCGACCCGACACGCAACAGCAATGTCGCCTGGTACATTGCCAAGAGCTGCAGCTATGCTAAACCGTACGGCGTCGAGGGCGGCTGTATGATGGCCAAGGCCTCGTTTGCCATTACCGTCATCATGCTCGCCATCTGCGTCACCAATCTCGGCTTCACCGCGGCCGCCCTGTGGCCCAACAAGAACCTCGAAGTTGAGGACGACGAGGAGGAAGACGACGACTACGGCAATGTCGACGTCAAGCGTTCCGCCACGCCCAGTGAGTGGGAGATGAAGCCGCAGCAGGTCACGGTGCCTGCCCACGTGTCGCACGGCGGCGGTATGTTCTCGCCCGGACCCATGGCATCACCGTCCATGGCGTCTGTGAGATCACCACACATGGTCATGCCCCTTAGCCCAGGCCACTTTGCCATGTCGGGCGGTGCCGGGCCGCAAGGAGGCATCGGTGGCGGCATTGGTGGCGTCATGGGTGGTGGAAGCAGCACTGGTATTGCAGGGTCGCCATTTACACCACGCACACAGGCCTTCCATGCCCTCGACCGGACGCTGCCGCTGCGGGCTCAGTGATGCAACCGGGAAGGAGCTGAGGTGGTGGCGGCCAATTTATGTATGCCATTCTCCCCTTTTTTGGATTTCATTTTCTTGTGTATATTTTTGCGTTTTTTTTTAATGCTCCTTTGCGCCTCTTTTCTTTTGTTTTGCGTCAGCGAGTTTTGTTTTCCATGCCCGGCTGCCAAATGCAGTCCAAAATGCTTTGATACTTGCCCATATACCTCTATACCTACTGTGTATGTAGGCGTTAATCTCGACATATCTCTGCATATTTTGCTACTTTACATTACTGTCGATCAGCACCTCTCTTGTGCCCGCCGATGACCGGCCGTCGGAAAACCCACATAGAGACTTCAACGGCGCAGCCTCGCCGGCAACTACAAAGTATGGATGTTCATGCCTTCGGGACCCAACTTGCGACGCCAAATAAAAGTGTAAGATACCTGCCTTGCTCATGTACCCCGCTGCAAAATTAATGTGCAGGGTACATTCCAGGGCGTATCGCATTTCGGCCGTGCATCGGCAGGTGGACGGGCCTACCACGACCTCGGAGAGCTCGCTGCGTCGGTAGCATCGGTCTAGAATGCTATGTATGACCTGCTCATAATCGTAATATTCATCTCTGTTTTATTATTGTCATGAACATGTAAGATACATACATCGTAGACCCCTCTATCTGAAATGCCTTTTTTTTTTCTCGTCTTGAATGAGCTCGCAAGGTGTCATCCGTGCACCTGCCATTGCGGAGAAGTGCTCCCAGCAAATTGCCGAAACGGGAAGGCGCAGCCGACCTTTCCCCGTTCTTTTAGCTTCGTCGTCTTTTTCTTTTTTTTTTCATATTTTCACCTGGATTTCATATGCCATCGGTATCTTCGCTACTTGTAGATGCCCACTCTTTTTTTTACAAGCTCCTCATTTTTATACTCGATTCGGGGATTTGGTCCCTGGCCAAGCAGGCTGGACACTGAAGAGGGGAACACGAACGGGCAAAGGACCATGGAGATGGGAATACAAAAAGGCAAGGGAGTGTCTTCCCGGGGCGCACGGCGGGGCCCATATACTCTTGCCTCGTTTGTCAGTGTCCTTTTTCGCTTCTCTTCTTGCAGTCCCGTTGTCTGCGATTAGCTCTTTCCCCAACTTGCTTTTGTCAAAGTACGCACCTGCTTTCAATTACCAAACATCAAAACTACAACGTGCTCCGTAGTAGGAAGGTGCGTCCCCTGGGCTCTTTCCTGCATCGCCCTATCCCACGCAATCCCGCCCTTTTTTCGTTGCATTTCTCTTTTCCTGTTCTGCTTGCCTTGTTTCTTAACCTTCCATTATCCCCCCTCGCTCTTTGCCTCCCCTTTCCCTTCCCCTCTTCTTGCAAACGTCACAAGTGTTCCCGTCACACGCGCCCGCCCACGCCCCCCTCTCTCTCCGCAAAATAATAGTGTGCCACTACCGAAACGGCCATCTTTCTGACGAACCAGACGCGCCGTCGGCAACGTGCCTCGGAACTCACGCAATCCATCACGGAGATCAAAGAGAAAAAAAGGTACAAAAATACTGTGCCCGAATAGAGTTGCGCAATAGAAAAGACCAAAAAAAAGAAAAAAAGAACGATACTACACTACCTACATCAGGGAGGCTACAACCAAAACCATATATAAGCCGAGGACAGCCACTGCCCGCCAATTACACACCCCTCTCCTCCCTCCGTCTGCTCTTTCTCTCTTCTTTTGCCCGTCATGGCCGCTCTCCGCACTTCTCTTCTCCGCCTTTCTCCTCTTCAGACCTGCCGTGCTTCATCGCGACAATCCCGTTTCCAGCCCTCAACCCTGCCTACGATTCTCTACCGCAAAGCTTCCACAATGGCTCCCAAGGTGGGTTATCCTGCGATAGCCAGTCTATAGTTGTTGCTTGATGATGGGCGATATCCCGTTACTATTACATTCTTTATTTTTTCTGACCCTCCATGACATCAGCTCCGCGACCCTTCTCTCCTCAAGACGGGCGTCTACTTTGTCAACGGCCAATGGGTCAAGGCGGCGTCCGGCAAGACGTTTGACGTCGAGGACCCTGCTACGGGCCAGGTGATTGGTTCGGTCCCCGAGGCCGACGGCAAGGATGTGGAGGTTGCCATTGAGGCGGCGGCGAAGTCGTTTGAGACTTTCCGGCGCACAACGGCTCGCGAGCGCTCCAAGATGCTGCGTCGCTGGTACGACCTGATGATGGAGAACGCCGAGGACATTGCTACGCTCATCACCTGGGAGAACGGCAAGTCCATCGCCGATGCCAAGAACGAGGCGTCGTACGCCGCCAACTTTTTCGAGTGGTTCAGTGAGGAGGCACCGCGCAGCTACGGCCAGACCATCCCCGTCGCCGCCGGCGCCAACCGCGTCTTCACCATCAAGGAGCCCGTCGGCGTCTGCGGTCTCATCACGCCCTGGAACTTCCCCGCCGCCATGATCACCCGCAAGGTCGGCCCTGCCCTGGCGGCGGGCTGCACGTCCGTTGTCAAGGCGCCCGGCGAGGCTCCCTTTACGGCCCTGGCCATGGCCGAGCTGTCGCTGCGCGCCGGCATCCCCGCTGGTGTGTACAATGTGGTCACGACGCTCAAGAACACGCCCGAGGTCGGCAAGGTCCTGACCACCCACCCCACGATCCGCAAGGTGTCGTTTACCGGCTCGACGGCCGTCGGCAAGCTGCTCATGGCTCAGTCGGCGAGCACGCTCAAGAAGATGTCGCTGGAGCTCGGCGGCAACGCGCCCTTTATTGTCTTTGACGATGCCGACATTGACGCCGCCATTGCTGGCGCCGTTGCCTCCAAGTTCCGCGCTTCGGGCCAGACGTGCGTCTGCGCTAACCGCATCTTTGTGCAACGCGGCATCTACGACGAGTTTGCTGCGCGTCTGGCCGCCGTTGTCAAGACGTTCAACGTCGGCAGCGGCTTCGACAACGACGTGACCCACGGTCCTCTGATCCACGCCCGCGCGGCGCAAAAGACCAACGACCACGTCCGCGATGCCGAGTCCAAGGGCGGCAAGGTTGTCGTCGGCGGCAACCTGCGTGAGGATCTGGGCCCGGCCTTCTTCCAGCCCACCGTCATCACCGGCATGACCCAGGACATGCGCATTGCTTCGGAGGAGACGTTTGGCCCCGTGGCGGGTCTGTTTGCTTTCGATACGGAGGCCGAGGTGGTGCGGATGGCCAACAGTGTCGATGTCGGTCTGGCTGGCTACTTCTTCTCCAAGGACGTGTCGCGCATCTACCGCGTGGCCGAGGCCCTGGATGTCGGCATGGTTGGTGTCAACACGGGTCTCATGTCGGACCCGGCCTCGCCGTTTGGCGGTGTCAAGGAGTCGGGCTTCGGTCGTGAGGGTTCGTCGTACGGTATCAAGGAGTATGAGGTGACCAAGATGGTTACCCTTGGCGGCATGGACAAGCCTCTTCAGTCGTGAGTACTTTTTTGTCTTTTTTGTCTTTTTTGATTTTTCTGTTTTCCATTTGTTTTTTTTCTGCTGGCGAAAATCAGACAAGAAAAACGGAAAAGAAAGAATGAAATACCTAGAAAAAAACACAATGATATGAATGATTCCCTCTAACAACTGTAGCCGTCTGTGATTTAGGAAATTTAAGAAAGGAAAAATAGGGACAGGGAAAGTTAAAGCCAAACCACATAAAGAACAAGATATAGAACATAAAAATAGAGAGCAACTCATCCGTTTTATTTGCATCACGTGATCGGTAATATACGCTGTATCCAGTTCCGGCAATAACACGCCTCCGTACTCCGTACCATCGTGCAAGTCACACGGCTCCCACGCGACAAGTCGACAAAGCGCCCGGAAAGTGGGGCATTAGCAAGGGTCGCGCGGAAAGGGCGGGGTTAGAGCGTGTGACGTCCTCCGCACCTATCTACAAGTATCTACGAGCCCATGTATCTCACATATCTTACCAACTGGGCCAAGTTGGTCACGTCTTTTCTCTTTTGCCCTGTTCCTCTTTGTACTCCTCGTCAGAAGATGATTTGCTGATCACGGCGATCTGGCAAAGTCACTTGGAGAGGGCATTTACCCACTGGCCTTGTCACTGCTAAACAGCAAAGGGCAAAAAAAAAAAAGAACCATCGTCTTCACTGTCTGGAAACTTTGCCTGGAACCGAAATCCTGTACCGCCTGGATCGTTCTTTCCATTCCGGAGAAGGCCATCTCTGCCTTCCTACTCACTCCTCATTGCACCCTCCCAATCTATCCATCGTGGCCCTTTGCTGCCTTGCTCCTTCCTTGTACTGTTCACTCATTTTGGCTCCTTCCTTCTGGACTCCTTTTTATTTTCTTGGACTCTCTTTTGATTCTGTGTGACTCTTCCATCTTTCTTTTTTTACTGGTGATTTTCATTCTCGATTCTTTACATGTAACATCTCTACCAACCAAGACTGTACGACAACGCCACTTACCACATAGCGCAGCGATACACAAAGATAGGTACAAGCACGCACACACACACACACACACACACACACACACACACGCCCTCTCGCCCAAGATGCGTCCCTCTGATGCTTTTGTGCGTCCACGACCAGTCGCCCCGACGGAGCCGGACCCCGTGGCGACAAGTATTGCCGGCAGTTCAGTTGTTTCGGGCGCTGTCTCAGGAGGTGCTGGTGTTGCCGGCGTCTCTGCTGTTTCGGGCAGTCCCGGCCCCTCGGCCGCGGGTTCTGCTCCGCAGATGACGTGCTTTATCGCCGACGAGACCGATATGGACGCCGCTCTCGAAGCCGCCGGCCGCGATCCTGAGAGTTTCCGAACGGCCATCCAGCATGTTTGGCATCGAGGAAAGGCCGAGGGACGCTCGCCCGAGAACCGAGCGGAGGGACATCGTCTGCTGTCTCAGAACACGCAAAGCACCCAAAGCACTCAAGGCTCTCCGGATAATCGACCGCAGACGCCCGATAGAGTCTCACATCAGCATGAGGAACTGCCCGTGCCACCGTCTCCCGTGATGCCTCCTGCGGGCCTCTCTCCCATCTTTTCCCAGTCTCATTCGGCGTCGACAAGTCTCTTTGGCACGCCCGGCCCGGCTTCGATATCGGCCATGAGCAGCTCGTCGCAGGGCAACTCGCTCAGCAGTTCCATTGTGATTGACGACACAGAGGACAATACGGATAGTGACGTGCCGCGGGGGAGGAGAAGAGAAACAGAAACGATGAGAACACAGCAACAGAATCAGCAGCAGCAGCAGCAGCAGCAGCAGCACTTTGGACCACCCCTTACTCCGTCTGCTGGCACAACGTCTGGTGTGGCTGTATCTGCATCGGTACTTGCAGCATCACTAGCTGGTGTGTCGACGACCCACAACAGCGCCATGATGGACAGTGGCAGCGCGCCTCAGCTGATTATGCCCAGCATCAAAATGCCCAGTCGAAGGCCGTTTACCGAAACGGGCAAAAATATGGGACGTCTCAAGGTTCTCTTGGCTGGCGATACAGGTAAGCGAACGAGAGAAATAGAGAGAGAACGAGGAAAAGACGCTTTGGGCTGACATTCAGGCACTGGAAAAACATCACTCATCAAGGCTATTGTGCAGTCTTGCCGGGATATTGTCCATGTGGACCATGTAGCACCGCAGTCCATGTCTCTCAATGTCAGCCGCCGCACATCGACGGCTACGATCCAGGCGGCAAGCAGTGGCAGCGGCAACAGCATGGCTGATGGTGGGCCAGCGACGATCCGCGGCCGTCGACGATCCTCGCGTATGTCGATGCCGTCTATGACGACGCGGCCAGACACGTCCATGGCAACGTCGGACGTGACTGAGGTGTATGCCAGCACGAAACCGTACCCAGCATGGCGGAACGAGCTTGCCGAAACAGCAACGACGGGGCCGCGGCGGCGCAAGAGTCTCGGTGGCGATGTGCTTGACCGCAATATCTGCTTTGTCGATACGCCCGGATTCGCGAGCAACACCAACAGCCATCGAAACACCATGGACCGCATCATGCCAGTGGTCGAGTACGTGCAGGGCTATATGCGAAAGCTCTGCAGCAGCACGCTCAGCGATACCGATCTGGCCGGCCTGGTAAGCGGCGACGGGAGCACAACGGTCGATGTCGTCTTTTACTTCTTGGACAGCAGCAAGAACAGCAGCAAGAACAGCAGCAAGAACAGCAGCAACATGATCCAGCCGGCCGATATTGAGTTTATGCGACTGCTGGCACCACTGACCAATGTCATTCCGCTGCTGGCCCGCGCCGATCTGCTGTCTTCCGCGTCAGCCGTAGCTGATGCCAAGGCGAGCATCTCTCGACAGCTGCGCGAGGCCAGCCTGGCCCTCTTTGCATTTGACGATTCGCTTGGTGTATACTCCGTGTCGAGTGCCAATGGTTCCGACCACGACATTATGGACGCCAGCCTGCTGATGAGTGCCGACTATGTGCAGCCGCTCGTGCCAAGCGATCTGCCGAAGCTGGTCGAGCATGTGTTCTGTCCCGATGGTGTGGCTCGGCTGCGATATGCCGCGGCTCGCAAGCTCGTGCACTGGAGACATGTCCAGTCGGTGAGTGTCGCTGGCCGGCCGCAGCACCTCTACCGGCCCGTGTCTCTTGGAGCACCACTCGGAGCGTCACTGGGAGGATCACTGGGAGGATCACTCGGAGCATCATCCTCCTTTGCCATGGCCCGTGCCGTGGACCATGCAACGCGGGAAGAGCAGCTGGCGCAGATCCGTCTGGCCACTTGGGCCGCCGAGCTCCAGCGCAGCCTGGACCATGAGCGGGCGCAGTATGAGCGGCTGGCCCGCAGCGAGAGGGCCGTCTGGCTGACGGAGCGGCTGAGCGAGTGCGTTCAGGATGGAACTCTGGTGCCGCGAACACGAGCCGAAAAGCTGTCGCCTTCTCGCCCAAGAGATTTTTCTTCTCATGCCCCCCATGACCCTCTTGACACTCTTGACCCTCTGGGCCTGCTCGAGGTGACAGCTCGCCTGCGCGCGCGTGGCCTGCTGGTCCTTGAGATTCTCAGCAGTCTTGGCCTGCTCGGCGGTGTTGCCTTTTGGCTGGCCAAGCACAGCTACCACATGCAGGTGTACGACTGGATTGTATATGAATGGACACAGCTCTGGAACGGTTTGCGGTAGGTGAGGCCATGGATTTTTTTTTTTGTGTGGCTGTGATTTTTGTTTTTATTCCATTTTCTAGGTTCTTCATTCTCTTTTTCTGCATTGTGACATACCACAGGGATGGTACGTAGGATGGCATATGGTAACAGGCGTTTCAATCTAGGTAGGATACTTGGGCATACATGTTTTGTGATTTGCATTTTGATGGAATTTTGCATTTTTAGGGTAGGTAGCTTCCTCTCTCAATACATTTTATTCCACGAAGGAAACCAATTAGATTTTTGAAATTCACGTTAGATGCTCTTTGTGCCCACTCCTTTGTTTCGCCCAGAATTCCACCAGTGGCTTTTTTTAATGTTTGTACATGCAAGACGAAGAAGAAAATGTATAGAAATCAAAAGACAAGGAGAAACGAAAAGAAACGCAAGGCAAATGAAAAAGGAAAGAAAAAAAAGAACAGTGAAAAAGACAAGAAAAAGGAAACGCTAAATACAAATACAATCTGCCGTTGTTACTCGTCGTCCTCGCCATCGGCATCCTCGTCATCGTGCCGGCGGCCGTTTCGACGAGGGTCAGGACTGCTGCTGGCACGACGACGGTCATCAAAGTCGTCTGCATCACCACGCGCGTCATCGTCGTCGTCATCGTCATGGTGATTTTGCTGCGACGAAGGCGGCGGAGGCACATCCTCCTCGCCCTCGGCGTCCTGTTCTGCATCCTGGAAATGCAGGGGATCAGCGCGGATCCGGGCAATGTGCTCGCGCATATCCTCGGGCGCATCGTGAACAGAGAAAAGGATGCGGTCGACGCGCCGCGACGCACCGCCGTTGCCGTCGGCGCCATCGCCGTCTTCGCCGTCCAGGTCCATGGCCTGGCTGGCACCGACAGCCTGGCCGATCTGCTTTTGGCGGTGGCTGCGGACGACGGTGCGCTGCATGACGGGGTAGTAAAAGGCAGCGCGCGGTCCGCCGGCGACGCGGCCGCCCAGATCGGGCACGGACTCGGCGGCGTCTTCGGCAAACGAGAGCAGAATCTCTTCGGCGTACTTTGTCGCGTGGGTGAGCTCCTTCTCCTCGATGGACTCGTACGTGCGGATGCGCTGAAAGTTGAACTGGCTGCTGTCGGTGTCGTTTTCGTCGCCGTCGGCCGGGGTGTCAAAGGATGAGCGGAACGCCTCGCCCGTGGCGGTCTTGTCGGGCAGGTAGAACTCGTACTTGAGGTGGTTCTGCGGCCGAGGGTTGCGGCGGGGATCGCGCTCGTAGGCCTTGGTGGCCATTTCAAAGGCGAGGCGCTCGTCCTCGGTCTGCTCGACGGGCTTGAAGACGCCCGACAGCAGACGCGTGTCGTAGCCGCCGCCGCCGCCGCCGCCGTTGGACGCGGACGACGACGAAGCGACAACCGGGTTGTTGCTAAACTTGACCGTGACATAGGCGCCGCTGTCGGGAAAGGCGCCGAGGTCGGGCAGCAAGGGATAGGCAGCCGCGAGCTTGAGGTTCTTCTTGGTCGGGTGGCGCACGCGGCTGTAGCGGTCGCGGGCCTGGTTCTGCGCGGCGACAAAGCTCTGCTCGATCTTGCGCTTGACGTAGGCGGGCGTGCCAGCATCGGGCTCGGGCGAGGCGACGCGCTTCTCGACGCGCTTGGCCTGCGGCCGGAGAAAGGCGCTGCTGACACCGGCGTTCTTGTTGCCCACGGACGAGATGTACTCGGTGCGTCGCAAGAAGGAGACGCCCGTGGCCTCGCTGGCGCGCGGCTTGCCCAGTGCAGCCAGCGGCTTGAGCAGCGCGCGGTCGTGTGGGTGCATCGGCGGCGGGTGAGGATCGCTCTCAATGGCTGTGACAAGGGTTAGCGAAAGGAGCGAAAATGAGCGAAAGAGATGGGAAGAACAGGCAAAGAGGGAGACGAGGTGGTAGATCCCGCAATGATCGTATACGCACACGTCTGGTCGCCGTCAAAGACGCCCGGCATGCCAATGAGATCGAGAGGCATGCCCAGCTCAGCATCGGCTTCAATATTGAATGGTTGCTCGCGGGCTAAGCGCGATGCGAAGGCCGGGGTCGTGTAGATGCTCGTGGCGCTGCCGCTGCCGCTGCCGCTGCCGGCCCGTCCGATGCCTCGGCTGCCGCCTGCGCCATTGCTGAGGTGGATATTGGGAATCTCGAGCAGCTTAGGCGGGTTCGGCGGCGGAGGAAGAGCATTGCTGTAGCGGATGCGAGCAATAAAGTCCTGGTGGACGGTCCTCTCGGCGCCGCCAGCGCGCGACGAAGACATTGTCGGAGGGATGGAGCAGATCCGAAGGGTGTCGGCAGGCTGGATATGCTAACAGGACTAAGTCGTGGAGTGTGTTGTGGTTGGTTTTGGTTGGGGGGGCGAGTACGGCCAGTCGCAAAAGTGAGGCTATTGTCTGAGCTGTTTTTGTTGCGTTTTGGGGCTCGTTGGCGATGCTGGAGCTGGCGATGCGCTGGCAAGGGAAGGAGCGACGCGAAAAAGAGGAATAAAATTAAATCGAAATTTAATGGGTAAAATACGCCGTCCCAAGGTATAGTGGGTGTACAGTGGATATACCACTAAAAAAAGTCGCCAGATACTGCTAAAGCCCCCTGTGGCAGGCACTGGATGACACTAAAAGCGCAGTGGAATTGCATTAGAATAGCATATGGCATTGCATTAAAACTGCACTTTTGCAAAGGATACTCCCTTCTTTTCGAATCATACAAAAAAGGTCCATTTCAACACCTCTTCCCAAAACCACAACAAAACAACGCACCCCCCCTTTTCCCCATTAAAATAATTCTATATGGCAAAGAGTGCAGAAGGCTGAGACAACGGAGAAGCTGCGAGACCGATACCAGCAAACGGGAGATATGACCAGAGCAAAAAAAAATAGCGAACCCAAGGCGAAAAATAAGTGATAGAGACGGTCACGTGACACTTTGAAGCCCTCAACAAAGGGGCCCAAGTTGATCTGGATATGTGATGATGTACAGTAACGAACGGCCAGGCGGAATCCGGCCGAGGTCACAGGAGAGGACACGGGAGAAAGCACAGCTACCTCTAGTTGCTGTTCTTGTTGCCGTAGCGAGCCTTGCCAAAGGAGAAGGGGACGTAGCGGTACTTGATCATGTGCTGGATTTGTTTCCGCACTGGAGAGAGTTAGTAAAAGCGTACGAGGGGAACAGTAAGTCATCACGCAGACGGGCAAAGACTCACTCGTCAGGATAAACAGCATGATCCAGTAAAAGACGAGGACGGGCCAGAAGACGGGCACGTCAAAGATGGAGAACCAGCTGCACAAAAAGGCAATGCCGATGGCGCGGGTGGCGGCGTGCCAGAACTTGAACTCGGGCAGGCGGCGGACAAACGGCCGGAACTCCTCGTCCTGCTTGGTGGGCAGGCCGCTCGCGTTGCCGTCCTCCATGTCGTTGTCGATGGCCTCGTTGGAGGGGTCAAACTTGGGCGTGAGGAAGGCGAGGAAGAGGTTCAGCAGGTAGATGCCGAGTGCGTAGGCGACTGGAACGAGTGGTTAGAAAGAGTGATCAGAAGGTGTAAGAGCTTGAGAGCTGGCCATCTCGGGCTGCCATCTCGAGCTGCCCTTGCGACATACCAATGTACCATCCCTGGGCCATGAGGATGCGCAGGAAAAAGATAAAGAGAAAGGCGCCCGTGCCGGCCCAGCGGTAGGAAACGTAGGGTGTTGACTGGTCTAGGAGGGCCTGGTATCTCTGCTGCTGTTAGCAGTCTGCACAACGACCCAACAATCATCGATCATGTGCTTTCTGGGCGACGATGAGAAACGCACTCTTTGCAGGCGCGAGGTGTGCGCAGTGACAGCCTCAAAGGGCGTCTGCTCAGGCTCTGCACCGTCCATGGCGATGTGATGTGATGGCGAACAAGTCGTTCAGGATGATGCGCAATGGCTCGCGATGCGAACAAGGTTTGTTGCGATGGGATAATGCAAGATATTCGTCCTCGTGATTCGAGCTTTTTTTGTTGACAATCTTCTGCTTTGGCTGTCGAGCAAAAGACCCCCGCAGAAACGTGTCGCAAAGAAGAGGGGGGAAACAGAGCGTGTGTCGTGGTCTTGTACGCCGTACGTCGTGTGGCAGTCGTTCGTTGTTGCGGTTTGATGCAGCAAAGTAGATCCCGGTCGCTTCGATGCTGTCTTGTCTCTCACTCTCTTCTCCCTCTTTTTGGCCGCTTGCACTTGGTGGAGCCGCCGCAATTTAAAGGAGGGCAATCTGGCCCGTTTTGCTAGCTTCGTAGTAAGACCAGCATTTTGCGCTGCTGGCGAATCATGTGATTGCGTTGCGCGTGCAATCGCGCCTCGCGCGTCGTGGCGCAGCTCTCTGTGCGAGCTGTGCGTGTGGCGCGCCGTTCTTGTTAGTCATCATCGCTCCCTTGCTAGATAGCCCGATAAAGTACAGGCAGCTCTCTGCTCTTTTTGTCGGCGGGGCAGTTCTCCTCGGCTTTGCGCGGCATTAGCACACGCTTGTAAGCACTGTGAGCACTGGAGCACCGGAGCAGGCACATGCGTGGACTTCTTGCCGTGCCTGCTTGTCTGGGGCAAGCTCTATTCTCCGCAAAGGGAAGGTACAGTGTAGCTCCCCTTGGCCGTCCCTTCCTAGCTTTGCGCTTTCCTTCCTTTTCGGCTCTCTCTCTTGTGTTTTGTTCCTGCCTCGGCTTTTAGGTTGTTCCTTCCTCTCCTTCCTCGTTGTGCCGCCCAATTGTATTCTCTTCAAAATCCCCATTTCTGTTGTTCCACCACCAAACGCCATCATGAACGCCCTGAAGCGCTTCCAGCCCATGGCGGCTCACCTCCGGAGCCCGGCCGCTGCTCAGCGCTTTGCCGTCCGCAGCTTCTCGGCAACCGCTGTCCGGCCCTACGACTATATCGAGGTCTCGGAGCCACGGCCTGGCGTTGGTCAGGGTACGTCAGCTTTTGTGTATTTTGCTGTTACTCTTTCTTTGTGAAAGCTGTAAAAGGTAGCTCTGTGCCTCTCTAACAATATGCCCTTTTGCCATAGTCACTCTGAACCGTCCCAAGGCCCTCAACGCGCTGTGCACACCCCTCATTGCCGAGCTCAACGAGGCCCTTGGCAAATTCAATGATTCCGAGACCGTCCGCGCCATTGTCCTCACGGGCTCGCAGCGCGCCTTTGCTGCCGGCGCCGACATCAAGGAGATGGCGCCGCTGACCTTTTCCAAAGCCTACACGGGCGCTTTCATCGAGTCATGGTCCGACATGACCACGCGCGTCAAGAAGCCCATCATCGCTGCCGTGTCGGGCCACGCTCTCGGCGGCGGCTGCGAGCTCGCCCTCATGTGCGACACCATGTACTGCACCGAGTCGGCCAACTTTGGCCAGCCCGAGATCAAGCTGGGCACCATCCCCGGCGCCGGCGGCAGCCAGCGGCTCACCCGCGCCATCGGCAAAGCCCGCGCCATGGAGCTGATCCTGACGGGCAAGTCCTTCTCCGGCAAGGAGGCCGGCGAATGGGGCGTGGCCGCGCGCGTCTTTCCCACGTACGAGGAGCTCATGGAGGCCACGCTGGCGACCGCCGAGACCATTGCCAGCTATAGTATTGTGGCCATCATGGCCGCCAAGGAGGTTGTCAACAAGAGCCAGGACCTGCCCCTGCGTGACGGCGTCGAGTACGAGCGCCGTGTCTTCCACGGCATCTTTGGCAGCCAGGACCAGAAGGTTGGCATGAAGGCCTTTGCCGAGAAGCAGAAGCCCACCTGGACTCACGAGTAGAATTGGAAGACGCACGTAAAAAAAGGGGGGGGGGTTTAGGTGTACACCATATATGCCTACCTATGTATATATACACCTACCCATTATCTACCTAGTAGGTGGTTAAGCACACGAAAGAAACGACAAGCATTGCATGACATGGAAAATCAGTATCAGAATACACACATCTGCCGTCAATGAAATGTGTGATGTTTGCTTTTATAGATTTTTTTGGTGTCCCCTTTACTTCCATCATTTCCCATAGTGTGCACAGAATGAAATTCGATAAAAAAAATAAACATTTAAACGCCGCAGCTCTCCCCCCCCCGCCCTTCATTTTCACCGTTTACTTTCTCCGCTCAAGGTAGGCATTGGCTTGGGCCCATGCAGCCTTGCTCTCAGCCTTGAGGTCGCTGTCGTCGAGAGACTGCACGCCTACATTGACAGCCTTGAACAGCTCCAGAGAAACGTCAATGTCCTCAAAGACGTGCGTGGCATGCGGCAAAAAGGTCGCGGGGAAGTTCTGCTTGCGCTCTTCCGGCGCATCCACGGGAACTTCGTCAAGGAACGTCTTGACGGCAATACCCATGGACGCATCAGGGAACTCGCAATAGGGGAGGCTAAAAGTCAGCAGGAGTTCTCTCTCACATACACACACACACACACACTCTCTCTCTCTCTCTACTCACCGGTGACCAAGCTCCCAAAGATCGGAGCGCTCGCGCACGGCCTGGTTGCTCATAAAAGCAGACACCAGCAGCGAGTCGATAATGGCACGGTTGGCCTCGCCCACGGCTGTCGTCAGAGCCAGGAAGCACAGCAGGTTCTTGCTCAGGGGGCCCGTGTAGCCCGTCTCATCCTGGCGCAGCTGCAGCAGCGTCGCCGTCCGGCTGATGAGCACCACCGAGTTGCGGTCCTCCTCGCTGCCGTTCGACGGGTAGCCCATCAGCTCCGCGTGCTGGTTCTTGTAGTTGAGCACATCCATGCGCACCATCTCCATGGCACTCAGCGCCGCCGCGTACAGCTTGCCCGCGCCGTCGTCCGGGTACGCCTTGGCCACGGCCGACGCCGCGAGCGCCTCGTACACCTTGCCCAGCGCAACACCCCAGCTCGTCGGCTGCAGCGTCTTTTGGTCAATGTAGCCGCGCAGCGTCAAAAGACGCCACAGCACAATCGCCGCAATCGTGTCGGCCGACTCGATCGGCTCCAGCTTGACAGCCTGGCCCGGTGCCCGCACGCTCTCGATAAACTTGCTGTTGGACAGCGACGACAGCGCGAAGCGGAGCGTGCCCAGCTCACCTGCCTTGGCGGCGTCGGCAAAGAACTCGTCCACCTGCGCCTGACCCACCCGCCACTTGTTCACGGCATCCAGGGCGTGCGTCACCTCGTTGCGCAGCTGCAGCTTCTCCGAGAAGTTGGGGTCGAACCAGGTCGTCAGCATAATGTTCTGGAAGTGGTGGCCGCGGTTGAGGCGTCCGGCAAAGATGGTCAGGGCCGCCTCGTACGAGGAAACGAGCTGCTCCGTCAGCAGCGTGCGGTACTCCTCGGTCAGGTAGCCGTCCAGTGTCGGCGCAATGTTCAGGCGGCGGTGCGTGATCCAGCTGGGCACGCGCGGGCTGATGAGGCCGGCGTTGAGGTAGTAAAAGACCTCATCGGGCAGACGCATGCCCAGGTACTCGTGGTTGTCGTTGGTCAGCGTGTCGTAGTCGTGCACCTGCACTTCGCCCGCCTCGCTGATGTAGATAAAGTGCTGCACCGCCATGCGCGCCTTGTAGAACTTGTCAAGCCACTTGGGTTCCTGATCCTTGAGAAGGTCTTGAAAGTTGCTCGCCAGCGTCGCCACGTTCTTGTTGCTCGTACGCAGCATGTTGAGCGCATCCGTCAGACCCGTCGGCCGCGGGCTGACAGTGACATCGCGCATCGGAGGGAACGTAGGCAGGAATGCCGTGCCCGTCATCAGGCACGCATCCATAAACAGGCTGTCGCTGGCGCCCAGGTTCCGGATCGTGTCCACCTTGGAAATGGTGCTGACGCGCTTGTTGGCAAAGTCCACGTCCGTAATGAACGTGTCCTGGATCGGGTACAGCAGGAGCTCCGTCGAGCCCATCACGGCGCCGCACTGCTCGGAGCTGATCATGTCAAAGTAGGCCAGCTGCGCAGAGGCATTGAAGGGGGCAACAACAAAGTGAAGCTTGCGCTTCTTCAAGAGACGCTGCAGCAGAGGGTAGAGCCGCTGCGGCGAAAAGGCAGCCTGGCCCACTGGTCAAGAAAGTTAGAAAAAAAAAGAAAAGAAAACCCTCCTGAGAGGGCATGCCGAGAGGGCATGACAAGAATGCCAATGGCCATTGACAGGGCGAGGGTGACACTCACGTCCGAGGGTACCAAATGCCGCAACGGCCTCGTTGGCGCTGCCGTGAAAGTAGAGGTTCCATGCCTCGTTAGTGCGCAGAATGTCTCTCAGACCGGCGGCCGTGGTGGTGTCATCCTGGCCGACGACGGGTTGGCCATCAAAGACGAAGAAGGGCGTGATCTTGTGAGCCTCCCACTTGTCGAGCTCATCCGACATGTGCTTCTCGACTCCCGTAAGACCGGCAAGCGCAGGCATCAGAGGCTCGTGGCCAGGGCTCGTGTCGAGCAACTTTTGGATAAAGTAGGTTGCATCCACGCCGATAGCAGTGTCCTCGAGGCCGTTAATATCAAAGACCCTGGGCTATGTTAGAATTGAGGGACCGCATGAAAGCCTCATGGGGAACAAGGACGGCGTGGACGACGTGGACGACGTGGACGACGAGAACCTACCGTGCGGCCTGGTTGATGTGGGGGTCTTCCCCGATGGCGAGGCCAGGCATTTTTGAAGATTGGAAGTCGATCACAAGTGTGTATGGGAGGTTCTGCGCCGGCAAAAGAAGGCAAGTTGAGCAATCTCGTCGACGTTTAAGAGGAATTATCGCAGAGATCGAGGGAGCACGTGGATCGACACGCCGTTGGTGGGGGAAAGCTCGCGAGGGGAGGAGGTGAGCAAAGAGCCGTTATGAACAGAATGTGAGCTCTGCGACAGCGAATTGTCCGTTCAAAGACCAGAGGGTCGAGGAGTGTCGGCCGTCGAGGGCTCGGGCGCGTGGAGACGGGGAGGGGAGGGCGTGTTGTTGACTCGTCGTTTTCTCTTCTAAAAAAGAAGAAGACTGGCGAAGGAAAGGCGCAGGTGTCAAACGACGAGCAGGCACGCCACGTGGTCGGTGGGAGCTCGTGGACGCCGCAACGATATCGTCAAGTCTAACTCGTCGAGAGGTGAGCTGCGAGCGGGCAGAGAAGACGACAGAGAGGAACGAGGCCAAATAAAGCAGGCCCAGACGTAGTCCAACGCAGCCAAAAGGAGCCAAAAGGAGCCGCCAAAAGGAGCCCACCAGCGAGGCCAAAAAGGCAACAAAAGGTTGGTCGAGAGCTTTGTGCAAGGGGAAAAGTGGGGCACTACCAGCAAAATGGAAGGCGTCCCAGCGGCCATCGCCTGGCAAGAAGCGCGTGAAAGTGATGGCCTCCTCTGCGCCTTCCGTGTTGTTGTCATTGCTTTCGTTTGCACCTTCCTTGTCTTTTGGAGTCGTACGGTCGCTCTTTCCTTTTCATCGTATCTATGACATATTGTTTGCGCATCGTTCCTTCTTCCACCATGGTCAGCCGTACCTACTACATAGCCATCTTCACAAAAGTCACTGGATGTCATGTTCTCATAGAACCACTCCATTCATATTCATTAGGTTCACATGAAATCTTTATTGTTTACATTAAATCACCGCATTGTTCACAAAAGTAGAAGAAAGCCCATTTTAGTCTATCTGTGGTCCATAGCCATAAAAGCAAACGAGTAAGCGAGAAAGCGAGGCGTGCAGGCGTACAAGCATACATGCAAACAAGCATCTCCTCCCAGAAGCTTCTATAAAAAAAGCAAATCGCAAATAAAAAAAAGGAGAAAAAGTTGAAAAGAAATAAGAAAAATAAAAAAAGCCCTTCGTTTCGGAACGCGGATGAAAAGCACATTCATGACAGTCGTGAAAAGCGTCAACCAAATCCAGGGACTCCCGTGTTGTTCCCGTGTCGTAGATTCCCTCGGCCGATGATAGCCGTCGATACCGTGATACCGTCAATGCCTGAGGTCCCTGAGAGGCGTCCATGCACCCCTATTTTTCCCCTTTTCTGTCCTGTCAGGCCCAGTTTGTCCTGCGCCCAATGTCCGCATGTCCGGTGCGGCGTAGACAGAGATGCCCCCCTCGTCTTTCAGATTCTATTGGGTATCATAAAAAAACCAGGGGACGAATGCAGAAGCAAAAAGAAAAAAAACAGAATGCAGTCCATCTTTTGTGTATCGCCAGAGTGTGCCGAAAACCCGCCTTTTTTTCCGAAGTGTGTGTGAAGGGGCATGAATCCATTTTGGAGAGAGCATTGGTGCCCGGCGTCAAAGAGCCATACCGTCGAGAAAGCATACTTTCCGAGCAGCGTCGTGAAGCCGAGAACCATGAAAAATGAAACCGAGACAAAATGAAATAAACAAGTTTGATGGGGAAAAACAAAGAATTAAAATGAGAAAAAAGAACATTTGGTGAAATGAATGGGGAAAAAAAGAAAACAGAAAAAAGGTTGTAGCGTTGTCGATGTTGGGGCTTTCCTCCAGTGGAAGGGTGAAGTAGCTGGCAGGGGTTGTGTTGTTTACCACCACGATTGGCCGCCAGGGCCGCCGGGGTTGCCGTAGCCACCGCCGCCGTAGCCACCACCACCACCACCACCGTAGCCGCCACCGTAGCCGCCGCCGTGGGGAGCACCACCGCCGTAGCCGCCGCCGCCGCCGTAGCTACCGCCGGAGCCGCCAAAGCCGCCGCCGCCACCACCGCTGCTGCCGCCGAAACCACCGCCTCCAAACTTGCGGTAGTCACGGTTGGCGTTCTGGCCACGGCCACGACCGCCACCAGGGCGGCTGCCACGGCCACCGCCGTACGAGCTCTCGCGGGCAATGGTCTCGAGGAAGGAAGGAACCTCCTGGTTGGCCTCCTTGAGCAGGTCAATCAGCTCACGGACAACACCACGGTTGCCGCGGTTGAAGAAGGCAGTGGAGAGACCCGTGTTACCGGCACGACCGGTACGACCAATACGGTGGACGTAGTCGTCAATGTCGGTGGGCAGGTCGTAGTTGACGACGTGGGTAACGTTGGGGATATCGAGACCACGGGCAGCAACAGCAGTGGCAACCAGGATGGGGCAGCGGCCGTTGCGGAACATCTCAAGAGCCCGCTCACGCTCGCGCTGGGTGCGGTCACCGTGGATGGAGGTGGCCGGGAAGTTCTGGTTGATGAGGAAGTCGGACAGCGTGTCGGCCATGCGCTTCGTCTCGACGAAGATGAGGGTCAGACCGCCACCGTGGGTGTGGAGGATGTCCAGCAGGACGGAGCGCTTGTCGCCATCCTCGACGTACTCAACCTTTTGGGTGATGTTCTCCGAGGTAGAGCCGACACGGCCGACGGACAAAAATACGTAGTCCTTGAGGAAGTCGCGGGCGAGCATCTGGATGTCGCGGGGGAAGGTGGCCGAGAACATGAGGGTCTGGCGGTTCTCAACGGTGGGCATGTCCTCGCCCTCGACAATGCGGCGGATCTGAGGCTCGAAACCCATGTCCAGCATGCGGTCAGCCTCATCCAGCACAAGGTACTTAATGTTGCACAGAGAGATGCGACCACGCTCGATGAGGTCGACAAGACGACCCGGAGTGGCAACAAGCAGGTCGCAGCCGCGCTCAATCTGGCGCAGCTGGGAGCCAATGTCAGCACCACCGTAGACGACGCAGGGGCGAACCCACGAGCGGTAGGCAAACTTGCGAGCCTCGTCGTAGATCTGGGAGACCAGCTCACGAGTGGGGGCCAGGATGAGCGACGTGGGGTAGGCCTTGCGCTGGCGGCTGTAGCCACCACCGCCCTGGTTGGCGGGCACGGGCGAGGGGCCGGTCTGGAAGGCCTGCGACAGGATGGGGAAGAGGAAACCACCCGTCTTACCCGAACCAGTCTGGGCACAGGCCATGAGGTCACGGCCGCCCATGACGATGGGGATCGAGTACTTCTGGACAGGGGTGGGGACCTTGTAGTGGGCGAGCTCAATGTTGCGGATCAGGTGGTCGTCCAGAGGAGGGTTGGTGAAAGTGAGGACGGGCTCAGGAACGTCGCGGCCAGAGGCCTCGACGGGGATGTCGTCGTACTTCTCAAAGTTGATACCGGTGTGCTGCTTGGACGGGTCGTCAGCAGTGCCAAAAAGCTCGCGCTCGACGCGAGGGTTGGCAGGGCCGGCAATGTGCTTGCCGTCGCGCCACTGGCCATCACCAGAGCCGCGAGCGTGGCCGCCCGAGTAGCCGCCACCGTGGCCACCATGGCCGCCGTGGCCGCCGTGACCGCCGTGGCCACCGTAGCCGTTGGGGTTGAAGCTCTGGGGACGATCCCAGCCGCCCTGGCGAGGGCCACCCCAGCTCTGACGAGAGTTGGCGTTGAAGTTCTGGTTGCTGTAGGAAGGGGAGGGAAAGAGTCAGTATAGAGTTCAAACGAAATGCAAACAAGAACAGGCAAACAGATAAAAAGGGCAAACACAAAGGGGGGAGAAAACCTACTTTGCAGCCCAGGCGCTGCCGTTAAGGCCGCCGTTGGGAGCAGGAGCACCGCCCATGTCGGGGCCAGCAGGGCCGGGACCGGCCATGGGGCCGGGACCGCCAGCAGCACCACCATTCGCAGTCTTTCCTCTCATATGAGGAGGGATGTACGAACGCTGGGGAGCAGAACCGGCGGGAGCGGGGCCGTTGCCGCCGTTGAGCGACAGGCCGCTCATGTTGAGCTGATCAGCCATGATTGCGGTGAGTAAAGGGTTGTGGCGAGCGTCGAGACTGAAGAGACGAGTTCGAAGCTTCTTCGCGGGACGATAGTCTTGTGAAAGATTGTGTCGGACGGTGATCGCGTCGAAAGAGAACGTCGGAGAAAAGAAAAAAGAGCAGTCGGAAATAAAACAACAAGACGGGACAGGCTGAAATGTGATTTTCTCTTTCTTGCGGTGTGAAGAGAAAACGACAAATGACAAAAACGCCTCGATTCCTCTAGAAAAAACAGAACAAGAGTTTTCTAAAGGAGAGGCTGGTTGACAACGGAAGATGTAAAAAAGAAAAACACGCACAAGTCGTGATGGATGGGGTTGATGAAAAGTAAGAAGGAAGTGAAGGAGGATTGAGAGGGGGGGTGTGTAGTGGAAAGGGGAAGTGGGAAACAAAAAGGCAAGTGTTTTGAAGGGGAAAAAAAATCGGAGGGAAACCAGGTTTACCCAAACGGGCTAGCGTGAAAACTGAAATTTCTAGTCGTGGCTTCCTGTTTCGAGACGCAGAAAGCGCTGAAAATACAGGGAAGGGCGAAAAGAGGGAAGGGGCGATAAGATAAGATACATCCTGCGAGGGGCATAACTGTATGGGGGGCGATGTATCATACATGGCGTTTTCCGTCGGGCATTTCTAGAAGGAGCCAACGGCGTTCTTGGGCATGGGTTCTTTCACTCTTTTTTCTTTTCTTTTTTTTTCGCTTTAAATTTTCTTTCTTTCCATTCACGTACCGGGGCGGGAAGGTGCAAGGCTGCTACATTTTGCCACTTGACTGCCAGCAGGGCAAGTGCGTCGCTTGGGGAAGCCGATGAGAGTTTTTTTCTTTGTGAGCGTGAAAGGGTACCTATCTTACATATTTGGCAGCCATCCCGCCGTACCTACCGCTTTTCGCCATTGCCGAACATCCATAAAGACGGAAGGAAGCCTAACACGGATCGCCTTTAAAAGGCTGAATAACGGGAGTTGGGCTAAATGACGCCGTCTTTCGGTGGTTTGCAGATGGGCGCGCTCGCGTCACGTGATACACAGTCGTGATGCGGCAGCGATGCAGAAACGATGCAGAAACGATGCAAGCAGCATGCACTCCTCTCTCCGCTGGCAGTCGTTTTGTTCATTTTGCTCATTTCTTGTTCCTGGAAATAGACCGCTATTGTAAAATACTTTCATATGACGCGGCTGGTCCGCAAAAGCCAAGCTGTTCTCGACAGCGACAAACACAAGCCTCCCCGTCACACACTCGACCACAACCTTACGCCAGCTTGACCACCTTGTCGTCGTCAAACTCAAAGTCGACAATGCCGTCCTTGGTGACGGCCTTGACAACCATGCCCTTGAAGTCGATGGGTAACCGCCGCTTGAGCTCATCGGTGCACATGGTCAAGATCTTGATGCCCTGGCCGAGGGTGATGTCGGGATGGTGATGCTTGTCCAGAATGGAGAGGCAGTAGTATCTAGGGAAGTGTTAGTAATGAGGCTCCCCTTGAGAGAGTTCTTCATCCAAGCGCTTCCACGTACTGGGCATAGCCGTGTGCTGCATAGGGCACCGGGGCGAGTGCTGCGAGATAGTCGAGCCAGTAGAGGCTGGGCTTTTGTGTGATGGGGTCGACGCCGCCGAGCAGCAGGTTGACGGTGTAGGGCTTTCGTGACCGCAGGCTGGAGGCCAGCTCGCCGCGGACAAAGCTGGCAACGGCCGAGGGTGCCAGCTCGGCCTCGTTGCGCATCGAGTAGAGCTGCACGTTGGCCTGGATGAATTCGGCAAAGTTGACTTGTGGTGTTAGCAGACTGCGGCCGAGCATCCCTCACCATCCCATCTCTCCATCTCTCACTCACCCGTGTCGCCTGCCTCGCCCGAAAACGCCATCAGCGTGTGCTTGTTGAGCTGCCGTGTCTTGTCGTCATTGGCCTTGAGCACGGTCGGGCCGCGCATAGCCGCCTTGGAGGCTGCAATCAAGGTAAAGTCCTTGCCCGTGATACCGAGCAGCACCTCCCTAGAGCGTATGTATTAGCAGATGCACGATTGTTCGGCGGGCCGAGGAGTTCCCAAGCTATCGTCTCCTCTCCTCGTTCTCCAGTTCTCATTCGGCCGCTTCTTGGCTGCGACATACATGTTTGGTTGTGTGTGGTGGATGGGCTGTACAAAGAGGTTGTGGTCGAAATAAGAAATCAATTCAATCGTTCAACACAGAAGCGTCGTGCAGGCGTTCAATGAATCGTGGTCGTCTGGGCTGGCGATGATGGGCTATGATGCTGTCGTGGAGTCGTTGCTTTGCTTGTTGCCTTTTGCGGTGGGCCGCCTTGCGGGAACGCGCCATGCAGCTACAGCCTGGCCGCCCGCCTTCCAGTATCACTGGCAGTACTTCGTACACGCTGCCGTCCCCTGCAACACCCTGCGCTTCAGTACGTACTAGCGCTGTAGCGCGGAGAATAGTAGCTCCCAGCACCGAGAGCGACAAGAGGCAGCAGCGCATCCACTTTAATTTCTTATCAGTTGCGATAAGAGCCAGTACAAGTGGGTCTCTGAAAAAAAGTTCAACAGGAGGAAGGAGCGAAGCTGGGCGTCCTTTGCCTTTCTGGCCAACACGGACACGACTTCCCATCACGAACAATTTTGTCTCTTTTTGAGCATCTTCTTCTGTTTTTTTGGACCACCACCCCCTTTTTTTTTTTGGCGACCTCCGAGTCCATCTACGACAAAATTATAATTCAATCCTAGCCGACAAGAAGGGAGGACTCCAAACAAAAACGACGGGCTTGAGACATGTCGTCGTTCTTTACCGTGCCCGGCGCGCAAAAGAAGCGGAAACGCGCCGAAGGACCTGATGGACCCCAGAAACGATTCGCTGCTCCTTCGGGAGCCGGCAAGGCTGGCAGCGGCGGCCGGTCGAGACAGACCATGAGCAGATCAAAGGACAATGGCGCAGCACCGTCGAGCAGCAAGTCCAAACGGTCTGGCCCGCCGCCCAAGTCGGTGCGCAAGAAGAAGGAGGAGGAAGAGGAGGAGGCCGAGGAGGATGAGGAGTTGACGTCGGGAAGCGACGACGACGACGACCATGGCTACCGCGGCGGCCGACCATCAGATATGGACGTGGACGGCGCCGAGGGCGGCGACGACGACTCGGACCTGGACGAGGCAGAGACGGCGGCGGAGCGGCGACTGAAACTGGCCGAGCGGTATCTCGACAATGTGCGGCAAGAAGTCAAGGGCGCGGCGGGAGCAGATGGCGACATTTACGCGTTTGATGCGGAGGATGTGGACCGCGACCTGATTGCTGAGCGGCTCGAGGAGGACGTGGCTGAAACCAAGGGCCGCGTGTACCGCCAGCTGGCGGCCGAGCTGCGTTTTGCCGAAGCATCGCACTGCCTCTTCCGGTGGAACGCCAAGAACGTCAATGCCGTGGCCGTGTGCGCGCCGTACGCCTACACGGTGACGAGCGATGTGTACCTGACCAAGTGGCGGCTGCAGGAGCGGCCCGAGGAGCAGCAGCGGGTGCGCGAGGAGAAGCGGCGGGCGTGGGAGGCCGACAAGGCGGCGCGCCGAAAGGCCGAGGGCAAGAAGGCCAAGCGCGGCGGCAAGCACAAGAACAAGGCCGCGGCGGCTGTCGAGGCTGCGGTGGCCGCGACGGCCGAGATCCCCGCGCGCACGCGGCCCGAGCGCATCCTCTTCCGCCACGGCGACCCGCGCCGCCGCAAGGACAAGGACTACAAGGGCCACGTCGGCGCCATTCTCTGCGTGGCGGCGTCGCAGGACGGCAAGTTTGTGGCCACCGGCGGCGCTGACCGCCGTCTCGTTATCTGGGACGCCGCGACGCTCGAGCCGCTGCGCGTGTTTACGCACCACCGCGACTCGGTGACGGGACTGACGTTCCGCCGCGGCACGAACCAGCTCTACTCGTGCTCCAAGGACCGCACCATCAAGATCTGGAGTCTCGACGAGCTGGCCTACGTGCAGACGCTCTTTGGCCACCAGGACGACGTCGTCGACATTGACGCCCTCGCCCAGGAAAAGTGTGTCAGTGTGGGAACACGTGACCGCACAGCACGCATGTGGAAGGTCGTCGAGGAGACGCAGCTTGTCTTCCGCGGTGGCCTCTCGGGCGGCGGCAGCGACAAGCCCAAGAAGGGCAAGACGACCGCAGCCAACGAACAGCCCATCGACCCCAACTCCATGGCCCACGAGGGCAGCATGGACCGCGTGGCGATGCTCGATGACGAGCTGTTTGTGACGGGCAGCGACAACGGCGCCCTCGCTCTCTGGAGCACGCAAAAGAAGAAGCCGCTGTGCGTCATCCCCCGCGCGCACGGTCTCGACCCCATCTCCAACGAGCGCGCCCAGTACGACGCCGCCCTGACGGCCGAGGGCGCGGTCGGCGATGCAGCGCGCGCCCGTTTCCCGCCGCCGCCGCCGCAGCCTCGCTGGATCACGGCGCTGCGGACCATTCCTTACTCGGACGTTGTCTTTAGCGGCAGCTGGGACGGCTGCGTGCGCGTCTGGCGTCTGAGTGCCGACAAGCGCAAGCTCGAGGCTGTTGGCGTTCTCGGTGACGAGGTGGCAACGAACAAAAAGCCGGCCTTTTCCTTCTCGGGCATCGTCAACGACATTGCCGTCTTTGAGCGCGGCGAGCGCGGTCGCGATGGTCTCAGTGTCGTGGCTGTCGTCGGCAAGGAGCACCGTCTCGGCCGCTGGCACCAGAACCACGACCAAGAGCAGAGCGGCCGCAATGGTGCCGTCATCTACGAGGTGGCAAAGGGGTCCCTCGCGAATGGCCATGCCAACGGTGTCAATGGTCACTCGGCAGAGGAGGACTCTTGAGTAAGATGGATCACCCAAGGAAGTTGGTATGCCAAACTGTCACAAGGAGGAAAGGGGGAAGACCAAAAAAAAAAGCATTGCGTGTCTCATTTGCATAGCCATATTTTGATTTTCCGTTTTTCTCATTTTGATATTTCTTTGTTCTTTTTTAAACATCTTGTACATAAAGTATTTTGGGAGTTTTTGTACTGTTATGGGAAATGTATCATTCAACATTCGCTTTGATTTTCTTGGATGTTTTGAGCAGTGAAATACACCTTGCTGCGCCGTTTATAGTCGCTATGGGATATCATAAAGGATGACAGAAAAAAAAAACAGCCCAAAAATACAACAAAACAATAGACTCCCCGCAAACCACGCCTCGCCAGATATGCATGTACAGTACCTAAATGACCACTCCGTCCTTTTTGTTTGCAGACAGTGTGTAGACAGTGAATAAAACAATAAAAGCACAGGGGGGCCCAAAAAAGGAAAAGAAAAAAAGAACAGCAAAACAAAAACAGCAGACCTTTTTCGTCTCAAGTTCCTCTCCTCCGCCTCAAATAACACCATCGTCCTCTTCCACTCCACGGACGAACCCAAGACATCTTTCCGTTCCAAGATTCAACATGTGCTGGACGCGACGCTGCTGCAATGCAGCCGGGTTGATATGCATGTTGGCCGCATATCTCGGTTCTGGCGGCGGGCGATATGGATTCATCGCTGGTGCGTCTGCCACCAAAGAGCTCGGGCTGCCGAATGTCTGCTGAAACGGACCCGGTGTCGACATTTGCGCTCCGGCGTACTCGTGCGCATACACGTTTGGATGGTGGAAGGGTGGCCGCATATACTCGCCCGTATGCACGCGGCGGTGCTCTGGAGGGATGGGGGTACTCGGGCTATGGAAAGACTGCCGTGTAGGAGGCGGCGCCATGGTATTCCGGAGAGCTGGTTGAGGATTGTGCGGCAATCCTTTGGGAAAACCGTTACCGTCTGGTAGACGGCTTGGCAATCCGGTCGAGACAACGTGTGGCCGGGACACGACAGGGGTAGTCGGTGCAGGGAGGGGAAGCACCACGGGCAGTTCGGGTTGTGATCCATTTGATCCATGTGTTCCGTTGGTCGACTCGGCATCGTCAATCTCGATGGGGCGCGCGCTGCTGCCAACAGAAAAACCCTGGTGAAGCACATGCAGGACATTGCGTGCCGTCTGTACAGCTGGAGTGCTGGGAACCAGCTGGTCCTCCTCCTGGACAGCAGTAGCGGCCTCCTGGCCGACGGAACCGTACGCTTCAGCAGGCGCATCAGTGTGGCCAGCCGTCTGCGCCGTCGCTGCATACCGCCACGGTCTTCTTTGCTCGCCACCTTGCACCACCGCCTGTCTCTGTGTGGACAGAGCATTCTAGGCCTGTTCCGCAGAGGCGGGCGGCGGAGAGGATTCCATTGGCGACTTGGGTTCCGCAGCATTCCCGTGAACTGAGCCCTCCTCGGACGACACGGACCCAGAGCGCTTGATGTCTTGCAGCTTGATGTCGTCGTCGTCATCACGGCCTTCAGCATCAACAGTTGCCTCGGCGACCGGTGCTCCTGATGGAGCGGAGAACGAGACGGGATCATTGCTGACCGAAGAAGAAGGTTCTGGGCCTGACGGGACCGCGAGAGCAAACACATTTGTCGTTGTCGGCAAGTCGTGGGTGGCCATTGCATGGACGGGCGATGAGGCACAATCAGCTTCGGTTTCCGAATCGGAGATCTCGTCAAAGTCAACAGCAGGCGCAATGGCAAGAGACGGAGTAGGGGCAGCAGGTGCAGGGGATGCAGGGAGAGCATGGGTATCAGCAGGCGGTTCCGTGGCGCTCTTGTCAGCTGGCGCGGGTGTTGTCGATTGAGATGCTGGTGCCGATACTGGCGCTGATGCTGGTGCTGATGCCGGAGCCTCCAGCTGTGCACCCGCCTGCGCGGCAACCGCCTTCTTCTTGCGCATGCCGTTCTTCTTGGCCTCCTCGCGATCCTGGTTGTCCTTTTGCAAGTGCATGATGAGCTCGCGCAGGTTCTTGCGCATCTCGGGCGCGGGCGTGTCCCAGGTCCGCTCGTTGCGCAGGACAATGTCTTCGATGAAGCCATCTGGGTCACTGGCAAACTCGCGCATGTAGAGCAGCAGATACACGCCGCAGTCGCAAAAGTTTTCTTGCTCTGGGATGTTCTTGGCCGTGGTGCCCAGCGGGCCCGGGTCCGCCGGCGTGACGCCTTTGCGCTCGGCAATCTCCGCCATCAGCCACTGCTTCAAGTGGCCCACCGACGCCGAGTGGGCGCTACCCAGGGAGTCGAGTGTAAAGATGCGCGGGTCTTTGGGATTCTGCTTCTTACCAGGCGCCATAAAGACGCGCTTCGCAGCAGCAGCAGGCCGGCCGGTCCTACCATAGCCAGTGCTGCGGAGAGGGGCCTTTTTGGCAGCCGATGGCGGCGTGGGCTGAGAGGACGGAGGGACCAGGTCGCTCTTGATCTCGAAAACATCATCGTCGTCGTCGTTGTCGTTTTTGCTGTCATCTACGGCAACCTTGATGCAATCCTCGGTAGGTTTCTCGATAGGTGTTCCATTATCTTTTGCGTGACCATCACCGCCGACGTCGTCGCGGAGCTGGAAGCGCATGGGTTCCACGTACCCCGGACCTTTGACGGCAGCCACACCCTTGTTGTCCAAAGACGTGGCTGCATCGTCAACCTCAACAGATGCCATAATGCCAAAGCCAGGTGCCGGGGCCTGTACTTTTCCAGGCTGGGAATCGCCATCGTCGAGCTTAATGGGAGATGCCTTGTCTTCTCCAAGACGCGGTGTCGGAGACGAGACGGACGAGACGGACGAGACGGGAGGCTTGACAGGGGATGAGTGTGCCATGGAAGAAACAACCTGCACATCATCGCCATTCTTGTCATTGGGCGTCTCCGTCTTTTCGGCGTTCTCGGCGGTCTTTTTGTCGTCTTCACCGTCCTCCTTGCCCTCTTTCTTGCCCTCTTTCTGGTCTTCGTCGTCGTCGGCAATGGTCTGAGGAAGAGCAGCTTCCAGGATCTTTGGCACATTGCAGATAATGGCCACCCACCAATGGGCACGCTCGTTGACGGGGATGACAATATAGTCATAGGCAAAGAGGTCGACTTTGGCCGTCCAGCGCTTGACACCCTCAAAGGAGATCTTGCTGCCGCGGCTGGGCCGCAGCTTCTCGTAGAAAAAGGTGTTGTGGAAGTAGACGCGGCTGGCCGCGGGTGAGTTGCTGCGCCGCAGCGTCTCCTGGAGGTACTGCAGGTAAAAGTTGATAATGTTGTCGTTCAAAAACTCTCCCTCGTCGAGCCGGGCCACGTCGTCCTTGTCCACCGTCGTGCGCGCATACGTCAGCGGGATGCGCCAGTTGGCCGCCCAGCCCGGGTTGGTCTGCGTCCAGCGCACAGTTGGCGCGGAGTTGAGCAGACGAGCCGCGGCCGTCAACGCTGATGTCGCTGTCGAAGCTGCTTGACGGGGGTTGCGGCTGCGAAGGCTGCGCCCTGTCGCTGCGGTCATGGCCGTTGTCTTTGAAAAGCTGCCGTTGCCGTTGCCATCGATGTCGTCGTCGTCGTCGTCCAAGATGGCAAGATTGACAGCCAGCTCTGAATCTTCAAAAAGGCTGTGGTTGCTGCGTGTCCTCCGCACAAACGTACTGGACGCAGGCACTGGCGAGGATGCTGGTCCTGTCTTGGCAGAGATGGCAGAAGAAGATGGCATGGTTCCCGACGCCTTCTTGCATTCTTCGAAGCATTTGTTAAACTTCTTTTCCTGTGCAGCAGAGGGCCGCTCCCTGATTTCATACGACGGGGCGCGCTGGCTTTCACGAGCCCAATTGATGACGCGGCGCGCGTCGCTGGTCGAGACAAACTTGATGCCCATGGTTTGCCCGAGACCGTTCTTCATAGGAACATGGACCAGAAGAATGGGCGACTCGATATTGCACTCGATGCTCTTGGCGGTCTGCAGCGACAACCGTAGCCAGCCCAAGCCCTTCTCCTTGACTCGGTCTGTGTTGGTGGCGACAAGGGTAGACCGGTCCGCCGTCTGGATAGACATGCCGAACGGTCCCGAATTTCCAGGGATGCCGCTGCTATCGTCGTCGTCGTCGTCGGCGTCAAACACGTGTTTGGGATAGTGGAAGGCTTGCAGGACATAGACAGGCGAAATTGATATGGTACCTCCCGCGCCGGAAGCTATTGATGCTGCCGCTGCTGATGTTGTAGCCTTATGCGTCGAGCCGCTCCCGCTGCTCCCGCTGTGGCCGTTGGCTGTCGTCGGCGATGGAGGCCGCAAGATCCCCCCCTTTGTTGGTGTGCCCGAAGGAGGAGGAGGTGGTGTTATTTCCACGAGCAGATGGCTCCCTTGAGCCGGTCGCTTGGCTGCTCGCGAACCTGTGAAAAAGTCTTGCGACAGCTCGTCGACGCTCTCGTTTGCATGCTGGGTAAACGTGCGCTTGTTTCCCGACACACCGCCTTTTTCCTTGGAGGGAGCCGCCTTTGTCGTGGTGTTGTCGTTGCGTTGCCAACCGCTCAGCATCTGATCGCGTAGTCGGCGAGGCTGCGGCCGCGGCGGGATAGAACCACGGCTCGAGACGATCGAGAGCTCCCCCCTGAGCTTGTCTGCCTGTGACGATTCGCGGATGAATCGCACATCCTCTGTGTCGTCATGACCATTTGCCTTTCCGTTGCTGGTGCCGTTTCTGTTTCCACTTCCATGGATGTCATCGTCGTCGTCACTGGGCAAAGAGATGTGACAGCCAGAAGAAGCATCGCTACCGCTCCGAGGCCGCATCGCCGTTTGTCCTTTCGACCGGTCGCCTGACGAGATGAGTCTCCGCCGTGCCCGCCGTTTTCTCGGGGTGGCGGCCATGGACTCGACATGCCTCGCCTGCGGCTGGCTGCGGCCCATTTTCGAGTGTGCTTCTTCGTGCGATGATCTGCGGCGCTGGCCATGGCTAGGCGACGAGTTGTGTCCGCTGTGGCCGCTGTGGCCGTTGTGGCCGCTGTGGCCGCTGTGGCTGCCGTTGGGACGTGCTCGGGCAGCTTGACTCTCTGTGATCTCCACGGGTTCGTCGTCGGATGTTCGTTGTCGCTTGTTGGGACGGTCGAGCTCCATCCTTCCGGCCTTTTCGGCCCTGTCTGCCTTATCGGCTCGGCCGCTCTTGTCTAGTATATCAATCGTGCCGACGAATTCCAGCCTTTCCATCTTGTCGCTCTTCTCGGGACGTTCGGCGCGCTCTGGGCGAGATGGTCGGCTTGAAAGTGCCGTCGGTGTCCCTTTAAGTCGGTTGACGGGTTCAAACCCGCCGGGTACCTTCTGTTTTGTTTGTTAGCATATGCGAGGTAGTCGAGTCATGGGCTGGCAAAGATAGACCGTAGGGGAAACATACAAATCTGGCCATCTTTGCGCTTCAGTCCTCTCTTTCTCTCTCTTTCTCACACACTCTCTCTATCCCCTGGCCGCAAAAGAGAGAGAAGCAGGGGGGCGAGCGGAAAGCCGCGCTTCACGGCATAGTCGAGAGGCGAATCTGTCTCTTCAGATGGAAAGGAGGTGGTGGTGACGACGTGAGATACGGCGAGAGTGTGGTGACGTTTGCAAAATATAAAGGAATGAGACTGTTCGCTGAGGTTCTGCTCACGGCTCGTACTGTTTTTTTTTTTGTCTTTTTCTTCTTTTGCGTCGCGCTGAAGAAGGAACCGTGAGGAGGAAACTGGTGTGTCCGAGGCAGAGGATAAAAATGAAACAAAAATCGACGTATCTCGGCTTCGGTTTTGTCGAGCTCGCAAAACGACGACGCCGTTTGAAGTTGTTGGCTATTTGGGAGTTCCGGTCAAGTCGAAGCGGCAGAAAGTGACCTCTGTTGCTTTTCTGCTTGGCGGTTTTTTTGGAGGCAGGAGCACTTTTTTTTGCCGGGGCCCTTTTTTTTCAGGCTGGGTTTTGGGCGTCTTCTGCCTGTTTTGGAGCGCTTTGGGGGCGCACGGCGGCTGTTATCGGTGCCAGATAACGGCCAGAATTAGCAGGATTGTGGGGAAGGCGCGGCTGTCCTAGCGCATCTTTATGGCCGCCGCGCCTTCCCAAATGTACGTATTCTTGCCCAAGGCTCTTTCCGATCTGGGGGCATCATGACGCATCAGCATATGCGCGTCTGCAACGCATCGTGCACGCGTGCACGCAAAACAAAAGGAAAGCGCGGGGGCGCATGTGCACATGAGCACCTGCCAAGATTTTGAGCCTACTCTTTCCAAACATGAAATCTCTGTTTTATTTTTCACGCGGAAAACTTATCACGTGTTCACATCTGTCCGACATATTATATCGGTGAAGCAACCGCAAAATCTTCTCTCATTTTTCTTTCTCATCAAAAAATCAACACACCACAAAACGCCAAACTTCTATTATCACAACTCTCGTCTCTCATCACTCATCATCTATCCCCCCTCTAAAAATACAACAATAATACACACCAAGCAAGAATACTTTTTTCAAAACCTAAAGGGGAGCCCCTTAAAAGTTCTTGCCGGTAAAGGGGCCCTGGACACTGCCGAAGCCCTGGGGGCAGAGACTGCCGAGACCGACGGAGCCACTGCGCATGTAGCAGATCTTGGCGGCAGCGCAGGCGTCGCTGGTGCAGTTGGGGCTGAGCGAGCTGCTCTTGCCCTGGTAGGTGTTGACGAGGCTGACCAGGGAGTTGGTCTTGTCGTTCTCCATGGCCTCGGTCACGCGGTGCCAGAAGGTGCCGTTGAGAGGCGCATCGGCAGGCCAGTTGGCCGCGGCGCCGTAGGCCTCGCGGGTCGAGTATTCGAACTGGAAGACGGGGCCGTGCACGTCCTCCTCGGGAATGGGCTGGCCGTCGGGGCCGACGGCGCTGACGTTGAGCGAGCCAAAGGTCGAGACGTCGGCGTAGAACGTGTAGGCGTCCATGACCTCCCAGGAGCCGGTGTCGACCTCGTACATGCGGAAGCCCGAGTTGAGGTGCGTCAGGGGCGTGATGGAGGGGGCGACCCAGGCGCTGGCAACGACGTCCTCGGCGGTCTGGCGCGTGCCGTTGTTGCGGTAGTAGACAAAGGCCTGGTCCTCGTGCGTGTGGCCAAAGAAGACGTTGGCAACAACGTGCGGCGAGTAGCGCTCAATGATCTGGTAGAAGAGATCGGCGCCGTTGGGCAGCGTGTTGGAGCCGTCCCAGCCGGACAGGACGTGGCCGATGACGTAGGCGCGCTGGCCAAGGTCCTCGGCCTTTTGCAGCTCGTCGATCAGGAACGAGAAGATGCCCGAGTAGTCGGGGTTCGAGGCGTGCAGGAACGCGTAAAAGTTGCTGCGGTAGTACATGTCCGTGTTGATCGAGATGACACGCACGCCCTGCGGGTTGACAATCGAGTACGCGCCGTAGTGCAGCGCCGCCTCCGCCGCCGTCGTGTTGTCGACCCAGCCGTAGTGCTCCCACAGCGACGACACGTGGTTGTAGTTCCACGAGAACTGCTGCGCCAGCGTGCCGTTGTTGTCGATCGCGTGGGGGACGTCCAGGCTGGCCGGCGCCGAGTCGTGGTTGCCCAGCGCCGAGTACACGGGACCGCCCAGGTAGTGCTTGAACAGCTGCAGCAGCGATGCCTCCACGTACTCGACGTACTTTTGCGACAGCTCGTTGGTCGGGTCGTGCGCCACCATGTCACCCGTGTACATCGTGAACGCCAGCGGATCCTTGTCGGCCGACGTGCCCGTCAGAGGGCCGATCGACTGCAGCGCCGCGAGCGCCAGGTAGTACGGCGAGTCGCACTCGAAGTAGCCAAACAGAGGGGCGGGCACCGACACGGGCGTCTCGGACGTCTCGGACGTCTCGGCGCTGCTGGTATCACGAGCGTTCTTCTTGCCAGCAGGAGGGGCAGGGTGGGGAGGGTGAGCCGGGTGTGCCGGGTGAGGAGGAGGGGGAGGAGGAGGAGGGGGAGTGAGAGAGGCGGGAGGTGCAGGATGACGGCAGCACAGGCCGCTGGTGCAGTTGGCCTCGCTACCAACGAGGTAGCGGGCGTCGAGGTGAAGGTCCGACATGTGCAGAACCTTGGCGCGCTTGCCGCTGCGGGCGGGGATGGTGATGTTCTCGGGGCGCGGCTTGGGGAAGACGGCCTTGACGGGCTGGACGTTGGGGAAGGGGCAGAAGTCTTTGCTCAGCGACGAGCAAATGTACTGGCCGTCGAGGTCCGAGATCTGGGCAGCAGCCAGAATCTGAGTCCACGCGGCACCGAGCGTGTTCTGCCCAAAGTTGGTGACGCACGAGGCGTTGCTCTGGAAGCCCGTGGTCTGGCACAGAGACACCATGGCGTCGGGCACGGCCTTGGGCGCAAGGCGGGCCAGCATCTGGCCAACCGAGAGAGCAGCGAGACAGCGCGAGCAGTTGTTGTCAAAGCCCGTGTTGTTGGTATTGGCAATGCTGAGGATCTCCTCCTTGGCCGCCGCAACGAGGGCCGCCGTGCTGGCAGCATCGAGGTTGGCTTGCGCCTTGGGGAAGAAGACAGGGTCCGAGTTCACCTGGGGGATGGTGAAGGGGCTCGTCAGGTTGAGGGGGTAGACGGCGCCATCAAAGGCAGGGTCGGCAATGATGGGCTGGGGCTCCGTCGTCGGGTCGGCATTGACGTAGTAGCTGGAGAAGACCGACGTAGGGAACTCGGCCGGCACGACAAACGAAGCCACGCCGGGGAAGTTTGAAGCCGAAGCCGAGGCCGACGAAGAAGAGGAGGAAGAAGAGGAGGAAGAAGAGGAAGAGGAAGACGAGGCAGCGCTGGCCTGGCTGGCCGCAGCCGCAAAGATCACGGTCGACGGCTTCATGATGAAGATGGACGATGGTCAAGAAGAAGAAAGACCAGTGATCAGAGTCTTGGGGGGTTATGTCAGACAAGGAAAGAAAAGAAGAAGAGAAGAAGAGAAGAAGAAAAAAAGAGAAAGGAGAAAAGACAAAACGAGAGAAATCGAGGAGGCTAAAAGGACTTACTCATTTATGGAGTACTACTCACTATCTACTCCGTATATCATCCGAAGTGCGATCGCACTCGAATTTCGGTTTTATCGCGCTCTGTCACACACACTTGCAGGCACACGACCTCGCTAGCCTTGCAGACCGCGTCTCTTTTTGAGACTTGACAAGCTGCAGGACAACCCGGTCTAGAAGCCCACATAGATCGGCTGCCATATTGCCGTCGGTGCCGGTGTACGGAGTAAGATACACATCGCATAGCGTGTGTATCAAACTTTTTGTTGTTCTTTGGCTGGGTTGAGTACGAAGTACTGCGTGCTGCATACTCCCAGAATCGCGCGGACCGTGCGCCCGGGACGCACTTGTCCCGTTGACGTATAGATCGACTAGTGCCTTGATAGGTGTGCAGAAGAAAAACCTATTCTGATGAGAAATAAAGAGAAAAAAGATGAAAAGAAGATGAAAAATAAAAACAACAAGAAAAAAAAGGTACAAAAAGAAGCGGAAGAGAAGTTGCGATGTCGTTGCAGAGATCCCGATTGGGATTAGCGCGGACGCCGCCTACTCCATCTTCCAGGATCGGCAACTGCGAGCTAGGTACTTCTGGCGGGAGCGGCACTCTGCCGCCTTGGGCGTCGACAACGTGTGCTGAGCGCTAAAGCCGATAGGGCCAGCAGCCCAGCCAGCCCTGTAATTTGGAGATTCGGAGTGGGTTTCATTCGGGTTAGCGCTGAAACCCACGCTACAAGCAGTGGTACGTATCTTTTGCCGTGTAAGATCACCACCGCGAGCAAGTAGAAGATGTGAGATTGTTACATTTAACAAAGTACGAAGCAGAGTGTATAAAGTAGTACATAGCGTCAAGCAGGCTCGGACATCGGCTTTTTTTCCGTATACGGATGATGTTGGCCGCGATGTGAATTATTAGTAGACGTTTTGATGCATTTTATGCAGTCTTTTTTGTCCAAAATTCTCACCGACACAAATATGGAGAATGCATATTGAACTGTCACCTACATTCAGTCGAGGCATATCTTGGTGCCTTCCTGCGGGTGAGCTTCATGGAATTTCACACTCCAAAATAAAATCAATACACTTTTTTTTATATAAAAAATAAAAAAAATGACATTTTCTTTCCTATACATCATCACGTGATACGCACTCATCGTGATTGAGAGGAAGGAGCAAACGACAAAGATGGCTCGTGCTTGTGCAACGTGAGAATTTTGACTAATATTCACATTGTCTTCACTTTTATGTGTGCGTGTATGCCGGTTTGGTATTAGAGCCAAAATATCCCAGAAGAGGCCATTGAGACGGTCGAGACAATAGAATGAATACGACTTGAATCTGCATAACTGTTGAACCGTCTATTGATGCCATCACCTGCTGCCTTTCCTAGGTTCCTTCCATCAGATCATATCACATACACAGTCGCACCTTCTTTTTTTTTTTTTTTTTCGTTTGGCCCCTCTTTCTTCACCTTCAGCCCTCTTCCACTCAGAAGCCAGTTCTGTTCATCCACGTTTTCTGTCCAACCATCCCATTGCTGCCTTTTTCTCGCCTCAAAATCACACAAACTCGTCCATTTCCTGAAATACCCTTTCTTCTCTCAAGCTCCAAATCTCATTACCACAAAACCACACACACATACAGCACACATTTTCACATTTATCACTCAAGCTCACCATCTCACGACGTCAATCAACAACCCGCCCTTGGATCGCTTACTAAGCATAACCCCACACAAGCCGCACCCTGCTAGCGCCCATCGCCACTTTCGAACTTTACGCGTCGCGATAGCATCACTTTACGCTTCACAGCCCAGGCTAAGCTCACCAAGCGTCGACAGCTCGCCCCGCTCCCCTTTCCTCTCACTTCTGCCACGGTCCTAACTGGCAGAGCAGTCAGGTATGTGCAGTTTTCCTTTGAACATATAATTATAGACAAAAGGTTTGGCCGTATTAACCAGCAAAACAGGAGAACAAGAGAGAGACGACGGAGAGAGACGACGTGAAGCAAGCCGAGAAGACAGCTCAAGTACAGAAAGGCATAGCGGTGACAGCATCAATGCAGAATCCGCCTCCCAAGTCCTCTCCCGCCCCTGCATCCATTGCTGCACCCAGCCCTTCACAGCCATCAAGCACATCGTCCAGCGACCAACCCGTTGTTGTCCGTCGACGCCAGATAAAGTCCCGGCAAGACGCACCAGCAAGCGAGGCCGACTCAAGTGCCGGATCTGGAAGTGCTGCTAGCAAGCAGCGAGCAAGCACCGGCAGACGCAGCTCGACTGGAGGCCGGCCCAAGAAGACGCAGAAGACAAAAGAAACGGCCAAGAAGCAGCGCAAAACGACCGTTAAAAAGCGCGACAACGCAAACAAATGGTTCGCCATTCGCGACATTCTTGACGAAAGAATTACCGAAAGGGGCCTCGAGTATCTCATTGACTGGGAGGACGACTCTGACACAGGCGAGCCGTACGAGCCGAGCTGGGTAAGTGGCCAGGAGGAGGAGGAGGAGGACGACGACGATAATAACGACTAAAGAAGGATTTGTCTAAAATAAAGCATACTGACACCGGCAGAATCTTGCTGAACTAACCAACGACGCTGCGATCCAAAGCTGGGAGCTCACCAAACAGAAGCGTCAACAAGAGGCCGAGGGAAGGGCCGTCGAAACTGTCCGCAACGTCAGAGACTCGCAAGAATCCGACGTTCCCTCAAACGACTCACCAGCCTCCATCCAACCGTCTCCTTCGCAGCGCCCTGCCCCCCTGCTCTCGTCGCTTGAGCTCTCGCAGCCGTCGCAGCCGTCACAAGCGCCCACTCCACCGGCTGCCTCCGAGCCGCCTTCCGACCCCATCGAGGGCCCCAAGGCTCCGGCCGCCGCCCAGAAGCGCAAGGCCGACGACGACAACAACGACAGCCGCCATCCCAAGCGGACGCATCTCTCTAACAGAGACGCCGCCAAACGTCCTGAGCAGCAGTCGCAGCACAGCCAGCCGTCCCAGGCCCCTTCGCAGAGTGTAAGCAGCTCCCACGCTCTCCCTTCGTCGCCTCCCTTTAGCCGAGAATCTAGCATCTCCTCGGCCAACAGAAACAACAACAATTGCGACGACGCCGACGAGTCTGAGCGGGCACATCCCGTTGCCTTTGTGGGCGCCGTCGATATCGCGCCGCGTCCTGGTTTCAACCCAGACGACTTTATTCGCCTGTCCCAACTTGCTCCCGCTTCCCAGCATCAAGCGCCCGCAGCTCTACCCTCATCGCAGGACATTTCTTTGCGTACGATCCCCGACTCACAGCCAGAGCCAATCTCGCCCATCTCATCACCCCGTCCGATCGACGACGAGCCCGAGGAAGACGAGGCCGTCATCGTCAACGCCGTCGTCGACGAGATTGAAGACTCTACTGGGCAACGATCGTCCCTTGAGATCGCGTCTCACCAGCCGCTTCCGGAGCTTTCTGTTGGCAATACCCCTGTTGCCCCCGCCCCCCTGTCGCCAATCAACGAGCTGCGCGCATCGTCCGATTGGTTGTCTCAGGACAAACAGAACGACGAGCCCGCTCTCAACGTGAACCACGGGGAAAGCCACGACGAGGAAAACGATAACGCGGCCAGCAGTCAAGGCAAAAACGCCAGTGTCGCCGGCACCTCGACAACTGCCAGCGGTAGCGGTCCCTTTGCCTTTCTCACCCAGCCCGAGCCCAACTTTAGTCTTTTTTCGCAGCTCAACTCTGGCCATTCTGGCCATTCTGTGACCCCTGCACCCTCTCATCCTGATCGCACGCCTTCTTCGTCGGCACCACTGCACAATACCGGCACAGTAAGTGTCGCGAGCGTCTCGGTCGTGCCAGACTCGACGCGGCCACGCCGCTCCACGGCTTCTGCATCAAAGGACCTGCCTCTTCCTTCGTCGGCACAAATCATTCAGCCGCTGCATAGCCAGCCGGAAATTGGGGCCTCCATTGAAGCAACAGACCGTCCAGCCACTGCTTCTTCGATTGCTTCGATTGTTTCCATTGCGTCAGCTGCATCAGCACTTGCCAAGGCCTCGAGCGCACAGAAAATGGACGGCAACGACGATACACCCATTGGTCCCTTCCGGGCCGCTCAAATAAGAGCAGAAGGGCTTGGCATTGGCAATGAAGACGACCCTCTCATTCTGGCCGAAATGGAGCGTATAAGCCAGGAATTCAGAAGCGCCATTGAGACGGGCAGCTCTGAGCACGCTACTGCGGCGGCGCCTCACGCTACGACCGCTTCAGTTTCTGCGTCGCCCGCCATCGCCCCAGCGTCGCTATCGCTAGCTTCAGCCGCGGAGCCACCCATTGTGCCCATTCTCACACAGGCCCATCCGTCGGTTACGTCTTCGCTTTTTGAAGCCGCCGCAAACACCATTGCACCGTCCGCACTGTCCTTGTCTGCTGCACCCGTTTCAGCAGAGGCGGACGCAGCCGCCATGCCAGGCGCAATGACAGACGCAATGCCAAACGCGGAACTCCAAGTGTCTCCGGAGCCAGACATGCTTCCTGATCCAATTCCAGAGGACTCTTCTCCCGAGTCGGCGGGTGATGCAAATGGTCGCGATGCCGAGCAGAATGTACCCGGTGATGACAGTGTACAGGGAAATGCCGCGCATGATGATCAAAATGAAGATGAAGACGACGACGACGATGAGGCGCCAGAAACGCGTGAATACATTGTCACACTTCCCCTAGCAGCCAACACGCGCATCCGCTACTCTGACCTCGTCATGGACAAGAAGAGCCACGACGACATCAAGGAGTTTTCCGACGTGTTCACACGCGACGACGCGGCTGCCGTGCCGAGCGCCGAGTCGGTCGCCCGCGTCGACCAGCTCCTCCAGAAGCTCATTGACATGTCGGACCTGCCGCCGTTCTACGACAGTCTGCCCGCCATGAATTACGAGGCCATGGCCAAGCACGCTGCCAACACGAACAGCAAGTTTTCGTTTGTTCACGAGTTCCTCAATGGCATTGCCACCCTTCGGGGCACCGTCCTGGTCCTCGCTGGCAAGACGGTCGCCATCGACTACATGCAGGCCATTGCCATCCTCGCCGGCATCAACGTCAAGCGTCTCGACGGCCAAAACGCGTTTCCTGGAGAGCGCGAGCGCAGCAGCAGCGCACTCACCGTCCTGCTCGGCAACGCGTCCGACATGACGGTCGACAGTCTGCGCGACCACCCTGCGATTCCTGCTCGTGTCGATGTCGTCCTCGGCTTTGATCATGTCGCCCGCACATCGGGTCTGCTGTCACACTACCTGTCTCATCCCTCTGGCGGTAACAATGCAACGCCCTTGGTCCTGCTGCTCGTTGCTGCATACACGCTCGAGCACATTGACGTCCGTCTCAACCTGCGCACGCTCGACGACCTCGAGCGCAAGAATGCCCTGCTGCTGTCGACGCTCGAGTGCCTGCCTCATCTGCAGGACACGCCATACGAAGACTCGCCGGCCAAGCCCTTTGAGGTGGCCGAGGCCTTTGCACGCATCGTCCTCAACCCGGATGCAACCCTCAACTGGACGCCGACGGCCCTGCCCGATGATGTGTTTGATATCTACATGCACACATCGACCGCGACGCAGTTGTCCATTATGCAGGACGAGAGCCTTGCGCGCCTCTCGCGCAAGCGGCCTCTGGACGGTGATGACCAGGGCGACGATGGTGCCAAACGGGCACGCCTCCACGATGTCAGCACACCCATCGTGTCGATGCGCACGGTTCAGACGAGCGATATGGTCCAAAAGGCCCTGGGCGGTCCAGTGCAGGCAACGGGCGCGAGCGGCAAGACGGCCCAGATTTCTATCGAGCAGCTGGAGGCCCTGGCGGCAAAGGTGTGTATTGCGGTGGAAGATGTTTCCAAAAGGATGTATGTTTGCGTGTTCTAACCACATATTTCTAGGCCGTCGAGTATGAGGCTCTGCTGCAAGAAAAAGAGGCCAACGAGACCACTCTGGTCGAGCGCGTGCGCGATCTTGACCGACACGTCAAGAGCCAAGAAAAGAGCATCAAGAAAACCCAAAAGAAACTGCTCGAAGCCGTCCACGACCGTGGTATCATGCAAGCCGAGCACGACAAGGTGGGCAAGGAGCTGGCGTCGCTCAAAGAAAAGCTCGAGGCGCGTACGGCGACGATAGCAGAGCTCCGCGAGCAGAACGGCACTCTCAGCAAGACGCTGGCCGAAACACAGGCCCTGCTGGCCGGCTCAGCACAGCCAGATGCGGCAAAGCTGGGCGCAGCGCAGGTGGCGCAACGCGAGGCGGAGGAGAAGCTCGCGACGGCCGAGCGCAGGGCGACAAATGCAGCTACAGACCTCGAGCACGCCCGTCGCGCCTACCAGGACGCATCCAATGCGGCGGCCGACCTGAGCACGGAGAACCGCACGCTCAAGACCCGGATCAAGGAGCTCGAGGCCAAGGCCGACACGAACCTCAAAGAGATCCACGCGATGCACCAGCGCGCCGAAACCGAGGCGTATCGGCAGCAGTGGTCCGAGGCGACGACGATGCTGCGGGAGCGCGACCACGAGCTCGAGTGGACACGCGAGGAGCTGCGCATTCTCAAAAACGGCCGTCGCGAGACGAGACAGCAGAGCGTCCCGCGCAGCCCGCGGCTGAGCATGATCAGCCCGCGCAACAACCTCGCCGGCGGTCGCGGCAGCAGCGTACCCACGGGCAGCGGCGGCGGCACCATGAACGGCAACGGTCACGGCTTTGCCGCGGTCGCGCGCGCATCAGTCAGCCGGGGTAACAGTCCTGTGGCTGCCACGTTTGATGCGGCCGGCTACAGCGGCGTTGGAAGCAACGGCAATGGCAATGGTAACGGCAACGGTAACGGCGGCGGCGCCGGTGGCGGTCCTCCTCCCGTGCCCGGCATGTCGTACCTGAGTCCAGGTCAGGGTGGTGGCCGCTGGGGTCATCTACGCGACTGATCTTCTTCTTTTACATGTGTCGATGTTATATCGGTGGAATCAAGGTTGTGTCCTTTTTTTCTTTTTTTTTCTTTTTTTGCGTGTGTTTTTTTTTCCTTTTGCAATCTCTTTTTGTTCGGTTCTTGGGCGCAGGGTTTCATATGGGCTGGTTCATACCTCTCTGTTTTCTTTTTTGATCCTTTTTTGACTGCTTGATCCTTTTGTCACTTCCTGTTATTTTTTGCTTCCTGAGGCCTGGCCCGCATTCTGGCGTTGGTGCCATGATCACTTTTTTTGTTTCTTGCTGTTTTGCTTCTCGTCCTTTCGTACATGCGTCAATACTTGTCCTTTTACTATAGCACCGGTCTAATTCTGCCATGGCTTCGAAATGAATTCAAGCAACCAGTCAATCCCAACCGCCTCGGTCTTTTTAGAAAGTGATATCTTAATGAAACAACTCAGGTAAATGTAATATATGAGCGGTCTCTCGTTGAATTGTATTTACATTCTTCTCGATCTCTTCTCAATGACAAAAAAAATAAATCAAAAAGAACACCTTCCATTTCACATGCGATGCTATACTAATCTCTTCTCTTTTTTTCTGTAAAGGTTTTCCAGTGATATATTTGTTTGTTGGACCGCACGTTGGGTCAGAGCCTGTACAGAGACAAAAAAGAACGAAGAGAGAGCAGTCAAGGACTCGCCTTGGCCCTCTGCCCTCCTTGCTCTTTCAGACTATTGGCCCGTCATGCCGCGGCCGTTCCGAATTGGTTGCTTGATTTAAGCAGACTCGGGGTACAGGTCCTCCTTGAGCTCAATGCCGAGCTCCTCCCGCAGAGGAGCGAGCTCCTCAAGGTACTGCTGGTACTGGCCCTTGTTCTCGACCTTGGCCTTGATGCCTGTAAGGGGCGGTTAGCACGAGTTTTTCACGCGATTGGTTTCCGGTGACCACAAAAAGTTGTCGGATATGTACGCACCCTCGAAAACGCGGACGGCGGTGGGGTAGTCGTTGACTCTCCGGGCAGCTCTTAACGCGGCCGACAGGACCGAGGGGGAGGGGACCAGGTCGTAGGCAAAGGCGTTGTTCAGGTTGCGCTGGGCTGTTAGCAAAACGAAATGGGAAAACAAAGAAAAGATTGGGACAGCTTCAAAAGCTTCAATCCTTCTGACTGTCAAAGATTGGGGTGTCTGTCATACCTGCAGCTCAAAGACATCCTGGACGGACTCAAACTCCTTCTCGTATCTATGCTTGTTAGAAAGTTTTCCTCATCAAGCGCATCTGATCATTTCGGAGAGAGCTCCGACCACGGAGATACGCGGCGAGACAAGAGGGCCCAGGGCCCTGCGCGTGCGCTATCTTGGTCGCACGGGCATCCATTGGACCTCCGTCACGTCTGCCTCTCGTGGCCAGCATCGGCCCTGATCCTGGATGGATGCTTGTGTCGACTCGTTTCGGGTCCGTACCTGGCGGTAAACTCCTCAAAGGTCTCCTCGTGGTGCTCGGAGCGGAGGCGGGCGGCGGCGCTGAAGCTGGCAACCTTGGGAACAAAGGCGGCGCGGGCAGCAACGGGGCGGGCAGCAGCAGCCCGGACAACAGACGAGCCACGGATGGCGGTGCGGAAGATGGCAGACATGGCGACTTTAAGAGGTTGAGAGAGATGGAAAGATTTGGCGAGGTGGGCTGATCGTGACTTTTTTATCTTTCGGGAAAGAAAAAAGTGCAAAAAAAATTTCGGGCACGGTCAATTGACAGCCGGCGACAAGGAGGCAGCAATTGAGTGTGGAGTGGTCGTCTCGGAGAGGACGGGACGCAGTTTAGTCGCGGGATGTGACAGGTGGGTTGTGGGCGTAAAGGAAGAGGAAGAGAAGAAGAGGAGGAGCCAATGGATGAGAAAGCGGAAAGCGGAAATCGAACGATGTTTTTTTCCCGCTTGCCAACTGGGCGGGCTCGGGGAGTGACTTTGCAGCGCTGCAGATTTTGCGGGACGCTCAGGTACCCGCTGCCTTTGGCCGGCTTAGTCCTGGGCCTGTCCACTTTGTTCCTGCCGTGAGCGCCCGCGATTTGAACTATCTACCTGGGAGGTGCCTTTTTGCTGCCTGAGGCCGCCATTTTTGCACTTTCTCCACAGGGCCCAATCATGGACAACGCTTTCCAAATCTCGAGTATCGTTGTACTCCGTGGAGCTGTTTTTTTGTTGACAACAGCGTTCTCAAATCACAAAACCCAACACATCTTTTTTTTGCTGTTTTTGATTTCTTTGGGGATCTCACTCTTTCAATTTGACAAGCCATGCTATTCACTTCACGTCGCACACGTTGAGCTCGGGTCACGTGATTGGGCGTGCGCGCATCCCGGTGATGCGGTCGCGCCTTCCCTTGCTGTTGGGAATTTTGCTTGTGATAAAAACACGTCAACGAATTGACGTCGTCGGTCGCCGCTGATTGGCTCCATTTTGTTCATTTGTAAAATTATTAGCCTGCCTCGCGCTTTTGCCGTTGCTCCCGAGCGAGGATCGTCGAGTCGCGCGGCGTGTTGGCACGTCAAATGGCTCGGGACGGCACATAAAAGTATGCCGGCTTTCAATGCCACTCTAATTTTATTGAGTAAAATCAATTGTTGCTTCTAATTGGAAAGTGCGAATCACACATTTTGCTTTACAAAATGTAGCCATGCCGTAAGACGCAACGTCCATCGCTCCTTCCCACATGTGCTAGTAGAAAGCTTTTTGCTGCCAATTTCAGCGTGGATCGCGCCTGCCGGACGGTGTACCGCGGCACATGCAGCCCCTGCCCCTTTTGGGCCAGTCAGGTCCCAATTTTGGGGCCATTTTGGGTATGCTTTGGGCTCATTGGGGCTCGTTTTGGCACATCTTAGTTCGTTTTGGCTCCTTTTGGGGGGCTTCCTTTGGCTCCCATTCGCGGCCATTTGGGGCCATTTGGGGCCAACTATGCACCTTCCCCTTTTCTGTCTTGTTTTTCCACCGCCCGACGTCCCCCCATAAACCTCCTTTTCCCTTTTTCCCCCTTCCCTTTCCCTTCTTCTTTTTGACCTTCTTCCTTGTCAACCGCATCTCCAGTTCACCTTGACTTCTTTTTTTTTTTGGTTCGATCTTCTTGTCACTCCTTTCAGCCCGTCTTTTTTTCCTTTCTACTTTTTTTTCCCTTCCTTCATCGGGCCTCTTTTTACCGTTGCCAGCATCTCTCGTGACCTGTCTCGTCCGGGATTTTTTGTCTTGCAGCGCGCCAAACCAACCGTGTCTACTTTTGCGAGAACTGCAGCGAACGCCAGTCTTTTTGTGCCTTGCTGTCCTTTTTTTCGCGTTTTGCATTCGCTTTGCCCCCCATTTCTTCTCTGCGACAGTTTTAATTGCTTTGTGCGCCATTGACGCAATCCGGGGTCATTTTCAGGTACGCGTCTATCCCTTTTTCTTTCGCGCCGATATCATATGCTTTTATTTCGGCCGCCATCAAACTCTCATTTTTTACAACAACCAAAGAGAGCTCGCCCTCCGTCGTTCCATTGGCCGCTCTCCGACTGCCGGTCGGCTGCTCCGTCTGCATATCTTGGCGTCCATTCTCGGCACCGTCGGGGTTTCCTTTTTTCGTTTCTGCATAATTTTGCTAACTTCTTTTTTGACACATGCAGTCCTCGTTTTCTTTTTTTCCTTTTTCCTTCATTACGCCATCAATTTTCATCACTTCGACACCGACATCTCGTGTGCCCTCGACAAAAGCCTCACAATGTCTTCCGACGCGCTCTTCACCTACGGGGACGTGATCGAGCTCGGCCTGCCGACGCTCGACCGTCCCTTCGGCCTCAAGCTGTGGCCTGTGTTCAACAAGGCCTTTGAGCTGTTTGCCGGCTACCCCGCGGACGAGTTCGAGTTTGTGGCTGGCCAGACCCCCCTGTCCACCCTCAAGGAGACGAGCATCTTCATCGTCATCTACTACACCATCATCTTTGGCGGCCGCGAGCTGATGCGCAGCCGTGAGGCCTTCAAGCTCAAGGGTCTCTTCCTCATCCACAACTTTGTCCTTACCGCTGTCAGCGCTATCCTGCTCGGCCTCTACATGGAGGAGCTCATTCCTACGATTGTTCGCGAGGGTATCTTCTTTGCCATCTGCGATAAGGCCGGCGGCTGGACCCAGCACCTGATTGTTCTGTACTACGTACGTTGTGCTCTCGTTTCCGTCTACTGTCTGTGGCCTCTCAAAAAGGACGCCCTGCTAACCTGCCCTCCGCAGCTTACCTACCTGACCAAGTACCTTGAGCTCATCGACACCGTCTTCCTCTTCCTCAAGAAGAAGCCCCTCAGTATGTGGTTTTCCTCTTTTGGGTGAATTTTATATGTCTCCGATACAAGGCTGACTCTATTTTCTTTTTTCTTCTATAGCCTTCCTTCACTGCTACCACCACGGTGCCACCGCTCTCCTGTGCTACACCCAGCTGATTGGCGCCACCTCCGTCCAGTGGCTCGTCATCTCGCTCAACCTCGGCGTGCACGTCATCATGTACTGGTACTACTTCCAGTCTGCTCGTGGTGTCCGCATCTGGTGGAAGGAGTGGATCACCCGCTTCCAGATCATCCAGTTCATCATTGATCTCGGTATGTCTACCTTTGGCAGTATTGTTGTGGGCATTTCTAACACTCCCCAGGCTTTGTCTACTTCGCCTCGTACACCTACTTCACGTCGACCTACTTCCCGCACATGCCCAACATGGGCAAGTGCGCCGGTGAAGAGTTTGCCGCCTTTGCGGGCATGGCTATCCTCAGCTCGTACCTGGTTCTCTTCATCTCGTTCTACCTGGCCACCTACCGCAAGGATGGCAAGAAGACGACTTCGCGCAAGGCTGTGCGCCGCATGAGCCAGGCTCCTCTGCCCGACCCGCACGCCCTGCTGGCTGCCGTGCAGACCCAGACCCCGTCGGCCTCGACCACGGGTGCCAAGCCCAAGACGAGCGGTATGACCACTCGTTCGCGCAAGGCATAAGCCAGCGGCCATTGATATCGATAAGCCAAACGAACATCAAGACATCAATGACTATGAACCGACAATTTTCACTCTACGACGACAAGACGACCAAGAGTTGACTCGAAACGGGACGACCATTTATCCTATCTGGAAAGGTTTTTGGTTTGGGGAGAGGTCTTGTGACAAACAATAAAAAAAAGAGGAGTGGCGAGGATGGGAGAGATATAATATACGCCCGGCCTAACGACGACTAAGAAAAAAGACACACAAGACACACAATAATACATACACAAGACGCACACACACACATACAGGAAAAAAAAGACTACAAAAAAATACACAACACAATCTGGCGATGGGGGGAAGGAAAGAATTCTATATAATATATACAGGAGGGACACACGGCGGACGGCGTGAAACCTTTACTTGTTTATGCATTGTTTTTTTGGTCCTTTTTTGGTTTTTTCTTTGCTCCTTTTTTTAAATCTCTCCGGCTTTTTAGGGGGTGATGAAAAAAAGGGGCTTTGCGAGCTTTTTGGTCTCTCGCACCTTTCACCCTTTTTTTTTTCTAACCTGTCCTTTGTGTACCTATTTCTTTTTTGTAATTCAATGATTCAAGAAAACCTAGAGTAAGGATAAGAGAGAGACAGAGAGTGAGAAGATCGCTGGCAGTCCAAGGGGTGTGTATCTACCAACGTGAGGTAGGTAGGTCACCCTGTCATCTATCTGTAAAACTGTCGAGAACGTGTCTCGGCTAGGGTGATGGAACAATGTCTGTCCATTTTTTCTGGGATGAGTTGTATGTTACATGCGATCATTCGTACAAGAGACAAGAGAAAAGGCTTCCGTTGCACATTGTGCCACGGCGAAATGACGCAGGACAAGACTTTTTGTCTGACACAAAGATGGACAAGGTGAGCAAGAGTGCTCATTCTGAAATCAACGGCCTGTTTCGTCTTGTATCGCGAGAAAAAGACGAGGAAAAGGCGAGAAACAAGAGACGAGCAGGTATGGCCCAGGCGAGCGAACTGGTCAAGACAAAACACGGGAAGAGTACGCGAGAAATGACACAAGACTCGAGTCAAAAAATGGAAGACGTTTCATTTCCAATCTTTTATATGGTGCTATGCGAGCAAGTAACAAAAAAAACATATTCAACGACAGAGTAATGTAGAAGGGGGGGCGGGGGTATCGTCCGAAAAAAAGAACAGTGCAAGTCGCAAAATCAAAAAGAACAATATGCTGCTTTCCTGCATCCCAAGAAAAGAAAGGCAATAAAACAAACGAGGGAACAAGAACCTAGCAAAAGAATATGATGAGCCAGAGAAAATAATCAAAAAAACACCCCCGAGGTACCCAAAAAAATGATCAAGAAATGAAAGCGAGAAAAAAAACATGATGTGCAACCCCGTCCCTTGCATAAAGACAAAGAGCAAGTAAACGAGAAAAAAAAAGAGAGAAAACGCCGAATGCCCTATCCCGTATCCGTTTTCTCCCATCCCAGACAATAAAGACAAAGGGAACATATGCAGAGCGAGTGTGAACCAAAAAAGGAGACAAAGAAACCCAGTAAGAAATTAGAGAAGCTTCATGCTCCGACGGCGGGAAAAGAAGCCGGTTGAGCCGTTGGAGGCAGGAGCAGCATGGCTGCTGCTAGCCACACGAAGACTTGTCTTTTTGGAGAGGATGGTAGATGAGGGAAGGGTGGTCAGGGGGATCGATGCCATGGAGGCTCTGGACACCAGGCGGGGAGTCGATGCAGCCGAAGAGGTGGCGGTGGTAGAAGTGGCCGCTGTTGATGCTGAGCGGTAGGTAAAGTGAGCATTGCTGTCGTCGTTGCTGCCCAGGGGAGGAGAGGCGACACCGGGCAGCTGGCCAGGCAGAGCAGGCACGCTCACGCTCGAGGTCATCTGTGCAGGTGCAGTCGCAGCCGTTTGTGATGTAGTTGCGGTGGTCTGAGCGGCAGCCTGAGCGGCGGCCGTGTGGGACTTGTTGAGACGACGAGTACGTGTCAGAGAGCGCGTTACGCCACGGAATAGGCTCGTCTTGGAAGTAGTCGGCTGGGCAGGCGGGGGAGGGACAGCTGCCGGCACTGCTGCCGGTGCTACTGTCGGTGCTGCCACAGGCAGGGGAGCAGCAGCAGCGGGCTTGACCTCCTTGGCCCGGGGAGGACTGGCCGGTGGACTTGTGCAGATGGTAGAGGATGCGGAAGAGGATGTAGAAGGACGAGCCGCGGAAGCGGCTGAGGCGGCTGACTGGACCGAGTAGGTGGTCGAGACGGAGGCTGTCGAGGGAGAGGGCGAGAGGGTGCGGTTTGTGGCATCGGTGGCAGTGGGTGTAGGAACGGCCAGCACGGCCAGAGGCAGTGGTGCCGAGCGACGCTGGGTAGCAGAAGAGGAAGAGGATGTGGCAGAGACGGCAGGGGTGGCCGTTGTCGGGCTGGCAGCCACATTCACAATATTAGGCTTGCCGGAGAAGATGACAGAGACGACGCGTGCAGTGTCTTCGTGGCTGCGGCGGCGAGAGATAGTCTTGACGGGTGACCGGAGGTGGACGTGGCCAGCGACAGAGGCAGCACGGACAATGGGCTCGTTGCCCATCACTTGAGCGTCGTTCTCGCCGTCTTCGCTGTACAGGCTCTCGTCGTCGGAGAGGTCGCCGAGGGACGAGGCATCTTCTTCGGAAGAGAGGTAGACGTCGTGAGGCGTGGTCACGGGCGTGGGGGTTTCAATGGCTTGAATGGAGGGCATGGATTTGGATTTTGAGATGATGGCGTCGTTGAGGATATTTCGAGAGGCGCGGCGGGCGCTGCGAAGTGGCAGAGGAGGAGCAGTTTCTAAAGTGGAAGTAGTCAAAGTGGCCGATGTAGTGGTATTCGGAGTCTGTGATGTTGACGTGGCGAGACTGCCAGAGTCGAGAGCCATGGCGACTGGCGGCTGCCCGACAAGCGGTTTTTGAGGAGGAAAAAGGAATCAGACAATGGTCAGACGACGCGCCTCGATGCTCAGGAAACTATGTTCAGTAAGGATTTCCACCTGAACAAGAGAGTAGTCCCAACAAGAGACGAGCACGAATGTCTTTGTATCAGAGGAACTAAAAAGAAAGAGATGTTGTTTGTCGTTTTGTGCCCAAGTTCTTTCTTTCGTTCTCTCCTTTCTCTGTATATTTCTCTTTGTTCTATTCGGAGGCGTTGTGTCGAGACCGGGCGTTTCGAATTATAGATTGAAGAGGCTCGTTGAGTTTGTTTTCCTTTGACAAGTGCCTTTCTTTTGGTGAATGAGTTGCGTCTTTTTCTTTTTTTGTTGTGTTTGGTTTGTTTGTCGTAGTTTTCTTTCTTGTCGTTGGCTTGACTTTTGCACTGTTCTCTCTCGCTTTGCCGTTTTCCTTGTTTGATCCACTGCAATCTCCCAGTTGACAGGGTAAAAGCGCAGGGTGGTGGGGGCGTTAGATGAAGAAAAGGAGCCTGGAAGCCCTGGTAGAAGCCCTGGAAAGGAGCCCTGCAGAAGAGCCCTGGAAAGGAGTAAAGGTTGGATACGAGTACTCGTAAAAACAAAGAGGGGGAAAAGGAAACGTGCAAGGGTGCAGAAGAGGGACGCAGAGAAAAGAAGAAGAAAAAAAGCAAGAGAGGAAAAAACGATGGATGTTGCAGGGTGCTGCAAGATGAAAGGGGTCTTTGTGAGAAGGGGGTGGGAAAGAAGGACGAAACGGAGATCACAGGACGAAAAGGGGAAGGAGCAGAGGACGTTCTTTTTAACAAGAGGAAGGTGAATACTCGTAGACAAAGAATTGAGGGAAGGAACCAAGGATGACAAGGACAAGAGAGAAATCGAAAAGGTCTTTGAAAGGCCGAGCTTGTGCGCCTACGACTTGTTTTATTCGTTTTCGTGCTTTTTCGGTGTTGAGCCTTTCCCTCTCTCTTTTCTTTTTTTCTTTTTTTTTTCTGCGAATTTTTTTTCTGCTTCTCCTGGATCTCCCAGTTCAACACAGCGCGTGCCGTGACATCCCTGAGAGTCCCTTTCCCACCCCCTGGTCGCTCTTTCCCTGCGGTCCTCTCGTGGTCCCTTGGCCCATTCGCACCTGCCATGCATGCAGAAGCAACCCAAAAAAGTCCCTGGCGCTACAAGCACGAATGATTGTAATTCACACGCCCCCCCTTCTCCGACCGCGGGTACAACTCCACTCGCGGCTTCCCTCGAGGAAGGGCAGGCCGACGAGTGTTCGAGCATGTATGGTTAACGGCACCCCCTCTGCCAAGACCTCGAGGTTGATTCTCACACCCCCTCTTGCCTCGTCTTGTCTCATGATCCCCGCTGCTTTCAAGCTGCATGTTTCTCTACTCTATGTCGCTTCTTTTTTTCATTTCTTTTTTTAAACTATTATTTGACTCTTTTTATCGCTCTCATTCTTTTTGCGGCCGGTTGCTGTTTTGATTTACATGTGTATTCTCTATACGATATGCCCGTCACTGGGCAAAAGGCACAAGGATTCCACAGCGTACAGAATAGGTGCACAGCAGACGGCATATTCGATTCTGCAAGGACGGGCGCATTCGTCGTACAAAACAAACACTGCCCGTTGGCTGTCACTGTGGCAAAAGGGGGTTAGAACAGACGCCATCTTTTCTCGGGGAGCATGTCGGGAAGGAAAGCATGCTGCATCCGTCGGGTCTACGCCATACGGAGTACAGAGAAAGAGGCACAACCCCTTCCTCTGCCACAGATCCCACTACATATCGTACTTTGTACCCTTCGCCCCCCCTTCTGCAAGCCCCTCTGTTGACGTTTGCATTTGTGTGTGCCCTCTTGTAAATACATTATCCCTATTTCGTATGCCTTACGTCTTTTTGTCCCTCTCTTTCCTGCAGCGGGCACATTCCAGGGGCATTCCAGTGCCACAGAGTGAGACACGCTCGAGACATTCTTTCTTTCCTTCGTGCTCGACTTGGGGAATTTACAGAAACTACAAAGTACGGCCTAGCAACGGACGCCATTCCAGTACGCGGCCAGTTCGAACAGCCCGGGCTGCCTCTTGTCCATGACGAAATGCAAAGAGGCTGCAAATGTACAGTACGGAGTATGCGTTTTGTCAGTCGTCGGCAGATACACACAAAAAAAAAGAGCAGTGCCGCGCCGGGCAGTGCATGTCAAAAAAGTGCAAATCAGACGACATCCCGGATACTTTTATGGGATGTTGGAGTACCTAATATTGTGCGACAGGGCGCACGTAATCTATGTATCACTGGGAGCTGTGCAGGTACTGTGCACATGGGTATCCACTAGCGGCTATTCTTAGATCCAGCCCACCACCACGCTAGGTACCTAAGATACGAGTACCTCGTGGATCGTGGCAGGCGCTATGAGATGCATGTATCTTCACTCCGTACTTTGTACTCTGTCGCTCGTATTGTACGGTGCGCCGCCTGCTGTCAATACGAGGCTGCAGAGTACAAAATATAAAGTATCTTACACGAACGTGACGGCGAGTCTCACGGACGATCTACAAACACATCGCAGGGCACCCCCAAGAGCAGTGAGACGGGTGCAAGATCAAGGGTTGCCTAGAACATAAGCCTGACTTTTGGGGCTCACGAAGAGGACGTGGATGGAGCCGCAGCAAAGATTCCAAGGGTTTACGGAGTACGAGTGCTCCTTTTGGTGTTCCTTACGCATAGGTAGGCCACTGCCTTCTAAGCTCTTGCCTACAAAGTGCAGTGTGGCTGCCAGGCTAGCGTGTACAAGCACGACTCGCAGTGGCTGCGCAGCTCACTGGCGTCTTTTTTAACAATCATTTTGTTGCGCCAGTGGCAAAGGAAGTGCCGCAACCGGTATGACTTTGGAAAAGTAGAATAATGGTATATGTGCAGTGCTGTAGCTGTAGATGTCGTTTATGAAGCCGGCGAGAGTGAGAAAATCGACACGAGCTTTGATGTTGTGCCACAGAAAGAAATGTGTTTTTTAAAGAAAAAGGTATTTTCTTGTATTATTCTTTATTTCGGTATTCTTCTTCCCGCGCTTTGCCATCACTCACCTCTTATTTTCCCACTTATGCATGTCAAATTTTTTTTCTCAGCTATACTAAACTCGTATTGCCAACCAGAGCCCCATGTACCAAGTCCCATGGCAGATGCAAGCCTCGTCCAACCACAGTCCGGAGCTACCAGTTTTGCTGCTGCGCTATCCTGCACTCTTCTGCACTCTTCTGCAAGTCCTGCAGACCTGCAGACGGCATGCATGACACAGAGGCAAAGGACTAACCTAAGAGACTGCAGAGACTGCAGGTAGTATGGGGTCTGAAAAAGCCAGGGCATCCCAAGGGTTCAACTGATTTTTTTTTTAAAGCCTGAAAGTGAGTCTGAACTTTTAATGTTCCCATTATTGACAGCCGCCGTGTATATCTGTCTGCACAAAAGAGTGATGGATGCACAATGAATAAAAATAAAGCACGACTTCTGCACAACTTTTTTTTTTAGCAGTAGTTAATTCGCTTTTATTCTTCCATTTCCTCACATCCCACACTCGTTTTCATCCTACCTCGCTTCTCATGTTAGATACCTACGCCTTGGCCAACCCCCTCAAAATCACCCGTCCCAGCCTTTCATCCCCCACCCTCGGTACTTTTTTTTGTATGTTCATGCTTCACGCCTCGACGTTCCATCGGCCACCTTGGCCAACCTTGGCCTTCTTGGCCTCCATTTTCATCTTGGCAGTTGTCGGCAACCAACCGATCTTGACAACTGGCACGCATACTAAAACGTGAAACGCCCGTCAGCTGGGAGGGATAAGGGCACATGAGAAAAACTCACCTAGAAACCACCCCTTTTAAAAAGGCCCTCATTGCCGCGCGCGTCAAAAGATGTCGATGGAGACGCGCCACGCGAGTCTCCCTCCCCCTCGTGGCCAGTGATTCAGAGGGGTACTTTTTAAAGTGGGGCCATTATTGGCCAATCAAATTACACCATTCACTTGCGATCTTTTTCTTTTTTAAAGAAGAAAAGAAAGAAATTGCCGCGTTCATCCTCCTGCCGGGAATACCTCATCCATTGTTCAGTTTAGTCTGTTAGTAGCCTGCTTGTTGCTCGCACCTAGCCTCGTTCTCTCTCCCACTCCTGTCCTAGTGTCGCCGGTTTCAGTTGTCGTTCCATCACCGGGAACGTCATTGCGCAAGGGAGAACGACACCAGGGTCCAAGGGCGGGTTGATGGTGCGACAATGGGTAAATACTCATAGAGGATACTAACAAAAAAACCCTGAGAATACCAGCAACACAATTTCAAAAAAATACCGTGTAAAAAGCTTCCAACGCTCAAAAAAGGGGTTGCCAAGGCGTGTCAAGAATGGCCGTCTGCCTCGGGACCAAATAAAAAAAAGGAGAGAGGCCAGGGCGGCAAGGGTTGACGTCTAGGTCGCGGTTGTTGGCATTGTTTTGCGCGTATGTGCTCACGGGTATGAGAAACAGAACGGCAAAAGTGACGTGCTGGGAAATGACGTGGCGCTGAGACGAGGGATATAGGGAGTAGGAAAAGCAGGATGGGAGGAGAGCAGGAAGATGAGAAGGGGGATGCAAAGCCGAGTGTTCAAATGACATTGTGATCAGACTTGATCCGACTCGAGATCACACGCATGACGCGGATGATACGCACGAGATCCAAGACAAGGTAAGAAAGCCAAAAAAAAAAGAAAAAAAGTGAAAAAAAAACAGGAAAAGAACATGAATGAAATAGATTGTCAGATTCAAGGGTATACATCGTACATGACTCGGGGCAAATAAAAAAAAAAGATGAGAGATGAGAGAGGACTTGACCAAGAGATCAAGAGTCCAGACACTAGAGGCCAAATTGAAATGAAATGGGACACATGAAAAAAAGTAAAAAATATTTCACCGCCAAAGATCGCGCTGCTCTCTCCGCCGCTCGCCCGAACTGCTGACGGGCCGCGGCCAGAAATCACCGCTGCCGCTGGCATAATGGCTGCCGCGATGGCCACCTCCAAAACTGCCACCACCGCCAACCCCTCCTCCGCTCGTGCCCGGCCGCACGTTCAGCGATGTCGCCGATGGTGGCTCCGGCATGGCCAAGAAACCTCCCTGGCCCGTGCTCACCAGCACGCTCTTGCGCGCTCCCACGGCCGCGCCCAGGTCGGCTCCGAGTCCATAGCTCGAGAGCGGCCGACCGCCGCCGCCACCTGCACCGCCGCGATGGTCGCCAAAGCCAAAAGCATCGTAAAGGGCGCTGGCCTCGTCGCCCCGGACCACCACCTGGCTCCAGTCCACATCGTCGTCGCCCTTTGTAAACACCTCCAGCGTCTGCATCTGCTGCGGCGAGATCATGCCGGCAAATGGATTGTTACTACTGAACCGCGGGTTTTGGCTTCCTCCGCCGCCGCCGCCGCCTCCACCACCACCACCTCCGTCCCAAGGTTTGGGTGGTGCCATGAGAGATGGCACGCTGCCATAGGGGTTGCGGGAGGCCGCCGAGTTGGGTGACAGCGAGGAAGATGTCGCAGGTCGGTGGTCGCCGCCGCCACCAGGCGCACCAAATGGAGGCGGAGCCAGAGGCATGCCGCCCAGCAGCGAGTCTGGGAACTGGGCATCGCAGACGTAGACGGCGCGCAGGTTAGGCAGGCCGCCCGACAAGATCGATCCCGAAAGATAGTTGTAGTACGACCGCGTCACACCGGCGTACTGGTTGACACCCGCCGCCGGCCGGATCTCATAGTTGAGCGTGCGCAGCGACGACGACACCAGCGGCTGGATGTCCTTGGTGCCCGCAGCCACAGGCAGCGCCACGCTGACATCGTGCGCAATCGCCAAGTGGCGAAGACACGGCGTCGCGGCCAGCAGCCCTTGCAGCGTCCACGGCTTGACATCCGTGCCCTTGATCGTCAGCACCTTGAGCGCCCGCCGCGCCTCCGGCCGGCTCAGGTAGTCCAGCAGACCCTCCGACGTCACCCGCGTCGTGTCCGTCAGCACAATCTCCTCGAGAGGCGGCAGCTCCGGCAGCCCGTCCTGCACGTGGATCGACGGCTGTCCTGCGTGGTGCGACGGCACGTGCTGGGGGTGATGGCTGAAGCGCGCATTCATCGGCGACATGGGCGGAGCGCCAAACTGCGCCGACATCGTACTCGCCGCCGACGCCAGCACCTCGTCCGAAAAGACATGCGGACCACCCATGCCGCCGCCCATGCCGCCCACACCGCCGTGGCTGCCGTTGCTGTTCATGCCGCCGCCGTGTCCGCCGCCCGTCTCGGTCTCCGTCACCTTGAGGGCGCGCAGGTTCGGCAGCGCGCAGAGCACGAGACGCAGCACGGCGGGGTCCATGGTGATGCGCACGAGCTCGAGCACTTCGAGGTTGGGCCACACGCCGCCCGAAGCCAGCGCCTCCAGGCTGTGCTGGCTGCCGCTCATGTACGTCATCTTGCGCAGATCCGGGCACCGCGCCTGGATCTCCATCTTGAGCCCCACGTAGATCTGGTCGTCCATAAACAGGCCCTCGGGAAGATCGACATAGCGCAGGTTCGGCAGCACCGACACCGTCCGCGCAATGTCGGCGTGCCGCGACTCGCGCAGCATGTAGGGAATCTTGAGGAACTGCACAAAGTGGCCCAGCCGCCGCGAGCGGTCGTTGCGCAGCGTGCGGCAGAGCAGCTTGAGCCGCGCGTCCGGCGTGTCCTCGGGCTCGCCGTTGCGGTCGAAAAACGAGCGCCGCTTGCGCCGGTCCGCCAGATAGGCCTCGCGCTCGCAATAGTGCACCGAATCAATGCGCACGCTCGTGTACAGCGTCTTCTCCGCCAGCGGCCGCCACCGCCGGCACACCTGCACGCAGTGCGAAAGGTCGCGCATGTCGCAGAGCATGCACCCGTCGCCCACGCTCGACTCCTCGCAGCTCTCGTACGTCCGGTCCTGGCTGTGTGGACACACGGCCGCAAAGATCCGGAAGAGCACCGTGTCCGGCAGCATCTGCAGCAAATGCGCCGACTGCGCCGACGGCCGGGGCATCATGGGCGCCATGTGCTGCGGCTGCGCTCCCGCGAAATTGCGCCGGCGAGAAGCCATCACCTTGTAGCTGTGGTCGTCGCCGCCGCCGCCGCCGCCGCCAAAACCGCCCAGACCGCCGCCCATGCTACCAGCCATGCCCGATATGCTACCCTCTCGGCCGCCGCTGCTGCCAAATCCCCTGAACCGACGGCCGCGCGGAGGAGCAAAGTCGGACGCATCCGGAGCACCATAGTCGCCGTAGCCGCCGCCGCCGCCGCCACCGCCTTCGTACTTGTGCGATGGGTAGGAGTGCCCGTCGTCGCTCCGGTCGCGTCTCCGGAAGATGTTGAGCTTTGAAGAAAACTTCATTGTTGGTGTATTCGTGGCAGGAATATGTTGTCGAATAAAAGAGGGGGAAGGGAAGAGTTCAAATCCAATCAATGGTCCTGCCACTGACAAGTTTTATATGAGCTGAAGAGAGGAAGTGAGGGGAAGAAGTGCGGGTGAAGATGTGCAGTGATGAAGAACCGGAGGGAAAAAAGATATGGAAAAAGTGAAAAGGTGACGGGCAAGTAAAAATATATCAACAAAAAAAAAGATTGAGAGTGTGTGAAACAAGTGACGAGAGAAGGACAACTGAGCTGTCAGAGTAACGGTAAATCCGTGATCCCCGTTTCTGGGCCGTCTTCTTGTCTCTTTTTCTTTGTGTCCTATCTCTCGCTCTCTCCCTCTGTCCTTCTATTCTTGCACAACAGTGACCGCCTTTTTGTGCCTTTGCGTCTTTGTCTCTGATTTTCTGCAGGGTGCTCTGGCCTTTTTTTTCTTTGTACACCCCCGTCTTCAGCTGTTGGAGAATTGGTGGTGGAATTGGCGAGACTTCAAAAAGGGCTGGGCTCTGTGCGGCTTTTGGGCTGTTGTCGCTTTTCCCTGTCTCTTCTTTGTGTCGCTATTATCGCGTCGTCTGTGCCTGATTCTGCTGCAGCCTGGGCTGCCACTGGCCGCTTATGAGTTTTGGTTGGCTGTGAGTGAGTGAGTGAGAGATAGCCTAAGCTGCAAGAGTCGATGTAAAGACAAAAAAAAAACAATGCCAAGAAGCGGAGAGGCGGAGAGGTCTCTAGAGAGGCGGCAGGAAGAAGGAAAGGGAAGAGGGCGGGAAGGAGCAATGCGCGCACCACGACTGGCGCCTTCCGTTTTGAGTAGACAAAAGTGCGCGTGTGTAACCCCCAAGTGTCCTTTTGCGCCTTTCGGTCTTTCCCGCCACGTTCTTCTTCTCTATCTTTCCTTTTCTGTCTCTTCTGCGAGCTCCCAGGAAGGCGCGACAAGCAACAGGGACAGGCTGTGAGCTACAGAAATGGCAGGGGCGAAGGAGCACGGGCCATGTTGCTCCTTCCTCTCTTTCCCTCATCTCAAGGCTTGGCACCCCTTCATCGTTTCGCGTACCACCAATCCTGTTTCGAAACACCGGCTGCTGCTTTAGCGCACGTGTAAATTGCGGGCCGGGCAGCCATTGTGGTCATTTGGCGTCCAGTTGGCGTCCATTTGGCGTCTGGAAGGGTTCATTGTCTAGGTACGCCAAAAGGCGCAACAGGGCACCAGAATTAGCACCAAAGGGCACCGAAAGACATAAAGGGGACAAGCCCAAAACACGCCATAACCCCCTGTACTGTTTATTAGCGTGTGGGGAACGATTCGCAGACAGTTGCGCTAGCAAACTTCCGGAGAATACATCGCAGCATGTTACTGCACGTTGTTGAAGCTTCATATCGTACTCGTGGGACGATACCTATGCTATTCTGTATTTTCTACTGATGTAATATTTTGAAATTTAACAGCTCTCTTCTTGGAAACGGCACTTTCCTGGAGTTAGACAACGCTCCCCTCGGTGAAAGAAATTTCATTCCGGCGGTTTTTTTTTCCCCTCCTCCTTCTACTTCACAACTTGTCTATTTATACAAACACTTCCTTGTTTTGATATAAATGCAATTATTTCCTGTGCTGCCCTGTAGAAAGTTTTCCAAAAACGCCTGGCCCTGATAATTATGCAAAACTACTTTTTGCGGTAAGAGCACTAATGTCTATGTCGTGTATGACTCCCCTTTTTTAAAAAAATCTTCCTTTACACCCCTATCCAATGGGTGCACTCTTGTTTCTCACCACCGAATTCCGAGAGAGTCCTCCTCTTTTTTTCTTTTTCCCCTCCTCCTGCTTTTCATCGTGTTTGATATCGCGCCGGTCGCGCATATCCCACCGTCAGTTTGCTTTTCTATGGGCCAAAACTGACAGCTGCTGCACTTTCCGATATGCCCGGAGGCCCTGCCGGTCCTGACGGTCCCGACTGTCCCAACGGTCCCGACGGCGCTCCTGTATGCTGCCGTTTGGCGTCCCTAGTCATGGTAGCATCGCCCGGTCTTCCACTGTCAGATTCGTCACCAGGTGGAGGTCTCTTCTTATCAACCGTAGTGGTGGTAGTCGTTGTTGCCGCCGTCGTGGAAGCAGTCGCGGTCGACGGCTGAAGCTTTTCAAGAGCTTCTTTGGCCTTGGTTTCTTTAGCCTTGCGCTCGTTTTCGCGACGGAGCGCTCTTGACTCGAACTCGTGCCAATCGCCACCAATATCCGAGAGTCTGGGAGAGTTTGTTAGCAACTGAAGACGATAGGAAAGAGAAAAGGAAAAAGAAAAAGGAAACAAAAGTGCACGGGGCAAAATAAACTCACTCTACTGCCTGCGTGGGCGATGGCTCCTCCGAGGTAAAGTAGGGATGCTCGAGCACTTCGGCTGCCGTGGGCCGCTTGGCCGGGTCGTAGCGGAACATGGACTCGAGCAGGTCAAAGGCGGCCGGGGTGAGGCGGGGCTTGTACTTGTCGGCAAAGACACTAGGCCGGCGGTAGCCAGGACGCATCAGCTCAAACCACGGCATGTCGACGAGGCCAGGCCAGTCGGCCTTGCTAGGCGTGCCAAGCACGGCATAGACCTTGTCGAGCTGGCTAAGCTCGCTGCCGTCGCCGGGAAAGATGGCGTGCCGCTGAAAGATTTCAAACAAGACGCACGCCGCGCTCCAGATATCAACGGCCGGGCCGTACTTGGTCTCGCCCAGCAGCAGCTCGGGCGACCGGTACCAGATGGTGATAACACGGTTGGAATAGTCGAGCTGGTGGCGCTTGGCAAAGAAGCGCGCGAGACCGAAATCGGCCAGCTTGAGGATGCCGTCGCTGCTCACCAAAATGTTGGCGGCCTTGATGTCGCGATGTAGCACGCCGCGGCGGTGCAGGTAGTCGAGGCCCTCAAAGAGCTGCAGCGCCATGTGCTTCCGCTGGGCGTCGTTGAGCTTAAAGGTCGGGTGGTTGAGCAGGCCGTTGAGGTCGTGAGACAGGTACTCGAATACCATAAAGCAGTCGTTCTTCTCGACCATGACCTCGAGCAACTCTACCACGTTGCGGTGCTTAAGGCTCTGCAGCAGCTTGATCTCGCGGATTGCCGTCACCGGCAGGCCGTCCCGCTCGCCCTCCATGCGGATGCGCTTGAGCGCAACGAGCTTCTTTGTGTACACGTGCACGGCCTTGAACACCTTACCGTACGTGCCCGATCCCACGACCGACTCGTTGCCTGGCTTGCGGTAGTACACCGACTCCGATGCCGCCAGGTCGTCGGCCAGCGTTGGCCGTGGCCGTGGCCGCCGGATGATCTTTTTGACGGCGCGGACGCGTGGCGCACTCGGCTGCCGGCTTGCGTTTGAACGAGCCGATGCTGGTTCTGTCGGTGCACCAACAGGGTACGAGCGACGCATCTCGCTTGCCGGGCCTCGCGGAGGCGACCGATCTTTGCCAGTAAACTGGGATGGCTGCTTCTGTTGCTGTTGCGGTTGTTGCTGCTGTGTCTGCTGCTGTCCAATTTGCGACCCTTGTACTCTTTGTGTAGCACTCAGCTTCTGGGCAATCTCGGCATTGGGCGCAGCCACCGCCGGTTTGGATGATGCCTTGATTGCAAAGCTGATCCGTGATGAAGAGGAGCTCTGTGCAGCAGGACCTGTAGGTGGCCGCGGCCAGCTAGGTGGCGGCATCTTTTCGTCAGATTGCGAATGTCCACTGCCACCTCCACTGCTGCCATTGTTGATATTATTGCTATCACCATTGACGCGGAACGAGTGATGGTTCTGCTGCTGGTGATGGCTTCCGGGTGCAAACTGATTGCTGCGCCCGCTGCCACGAGACGGCCCTGTCGGAGGGGGGAGTCCGACGCGGGAGCTCGGCCCCGTCGGTGCGCCATGGGGAGGAGAGTTGGAGGGGGGGTACTGTGGTGCATCGTGAGGTCCGTGAGGTCCGTGAGGTCCGCTGGAGGAATGCGTTTCCTGCGGGTATGCTGGAGGATATTGCCTATGCGTGTTAGATAAGGTCGTCGTCACCAAAAAGTGCTTGGTCCTAGGGTTAAAAAAAAAAAAAAACCTACCCCTGGTGTCCTTGGCCTGGACCATACCCTTGACTGCCGCCGTATGGCGACATGGCCGAGGGTGACCCTTGGAAGGAAGCTGGCGTGCGCTGGCCAGATGAGTGTGGATGATGAGCGCGGGGATGAAGATGTTGAGGATGTTGAGCATGTTGAGGATGCATGGACTGGGAATATCGTCGGCTATCGTGATTCTGATTCTGTTGGAAGGGGCGGTAGCCACCGCCGCCACGACCGCCAGCCATATCGAGGTCGTTGGCGACGCTGCTGTTGGAAGGGGAGAGGACAACGGCAGACGCGTCGGATGTTGGAGAATGGTCTCGTCGCGAGGATCGTCGTCGGTCGCGATCTCTGTCTCTACGGTCGCGATCTCGGTGGTCACGGTGGTCGCGGTGGTCTCGGTCACGATTACGGTCGTGGTCCCGGTCCCGGTCCCGATCTCGGTCCCGATCTCTGTCCCGCTCGCGTCGTGCCCCGTCTCTCTCGCGACCGTGGTCACGGTCACGTCCTCTCCTGTCTCGTTCTCGATCCCGGCCTCGGCCTCGATCGCGATCGCGCTGACGGTCTTTGTCGTCGTCGTCACTGCCGTAGTGGCTGCGACTGTAACTCCGACCGCCGCGGTCGCGTCCTCGCCGTCCCCGGTCTCGTGATGGCGAGTCGGAGCGACGGCGTGAATATGAACGAGATCGTGAACGTGTGTCCTCCCTCCGTTCACCCCTGTTGCTCTTGTCGTTCTTCTCCTTCTTTTCGCTGCCCTTGCCGTCAACCTCGTTCAGCGCGTCGCGCGTTCTGCTAGATGCCCGCCGGCTATCACGGTGGTAATGTCGGTCGCGATCGCCGCCTCCTCGGCTGCGTTCTCGTGATCGCCTTGGGTGGCTGCTGGTGCTACCTCCTCCCGCTGGCCGTTTCGACCTCCTGCCGCCGTCTCTGTCTCTCTCCCGATCCCGGTCGCCACGATCGTGGTCACGGTCTCTCTCGTGTTCCCGTCCACGGTCTCGGTCTCGTTCTCGGTCACGATCTCGATGATCGCGATCCCGTTCCCGTTCCCGTTCCCGATCCCGGTCTCGCTCTCGCTCTCGGTCTCTCCCCCTGTCCTTCTCCCTCTCTCGATGGTCTCGCCGTCCGCTCCGGTGGTGACTCCGGCCGCGGCTGCGGCTGCGGCTGCGGCTCCGCTTCCTGTCACTCCGCTGATGGCGGTGCGCGTCGTCGCCCGCGTCGGTGCCTCGATGACCGCCGTCAATGTCGTCGTCGTCCTCGCGTGACCGATGAGCAACAACAACAACTGCTCTCGGCGGCGGAGGCTCGTGTTGGATCGTCGACGTCATGCCTTAATGAGCATGTTGTATAGCTGCTGAAATAAATTGTTCGCTGCTTCTTGTAGGTCGGGGTGCGGCGCGCATATCTGCACGTTTTGCGCGTTTCTGCACGTTTGGGGGGGGCAGGCCTTTGGGCTCGTTCTTGGCGCGGTCGTTTTGATGCCCGGCAACAGTTGCGGCGCCTTTTTGGCGTGTGATGCGGCGCCCTTCTAGCCTACAGGCGCCGAAATTTTGGGCAGGCGCGTAGCGTGAAATGGGGTCGCTGGGGTCCAGTCAGCTTCCGCTAAACTCTGCATTTTGGTCACGTGATTCTATGCGGCTGGGAAACTGAAAAAAAAAAAGAATACAAAGACGGCATCGTATCGTTGTGTGTATCATACCTAGAATTTTCGGTCACTGCTTGATTATATGTGATGCTACCTATACTCGATAGCATTTTTTTTATGCCAGCATGTGGTTGTTCAAATCCCAATGAAAGTTTTTGTATATCCAATTTATCAATATTTTTTATTTTTATTTTTATTTTTTTAGTGTGGATAGGTTTTCACCTACTTTCAAAATTCAGTGAAAAATAGCTGGAACACCAACCATTCCTAATACCGGAAGAAAATATTTATAGTCGATGAAGTGAAGTAAACACGATACAAAAATGAAAATAAAAAAAAATACAAACGAAATAGCACAGGAAAATATTGACCTTCAAACCCAAACATACACTGTATCTTACAAACAGATTCTACAGCGCCTTCCAAAATAGAAGCAGGCACCTGCAGTAGCAGTGGAGTTTTGCCCGTCGCACCTTCCCGCGGCTGTTCGCTGCCATTATCCACTAGTCCACTATAGGCAAGGCTAATCCGTTTGCCCATCGCGCCTGCCCTGCAAAAGTTCTTACCGTGCCGCGTCTTCCACGACCTTTTTAGCTAGTTGCACGCTTTCTTTTTCAGGCCTCCGTTCTTTCTTCCTTTCCCCGTCTTCGTCTTCTTTTTTCATCCTCTTTGGCCATCGCGACTATTGGCATCACCACCCCGGCTACTTGCACCCTCTTCGTCTCGGCCGGCATCGAAACCTCCTTTTCCAGCAGTCTTTACCTCGTTGTCCCTTATTTATTTGTCAACACGGGTGGTGGCTTGTCTAGACGCGGCGGCGACTTTGTATTTTTTTTATTCGCCGGTTCCATTTTCTCACCTTTTCTTCGCATTTTGATATTCACAATCGGCTTCTCACTGCATCATTTGCTACCCTTTTCTTCATCTCGCGTTTTCATTTATTTTTTTTCGTTTGTCCATCAGTTACTCCGTATTGCTAGTCTTCTTCATACTCGACAAAAACGTCTTGTCCTCATCCGACCACACCGAGCCAATCAGCCAAGCTCCCTGGCTTCGGCTTCCTCGAATGTTTTATCAACACAACGAAGATACATCGACAACTTACAGACCTCTTTCCAACATGAGCCACGAGAAGCAGTATGGCGTGACGCCGCCACTGTCGATGGAGATGCCGACAGAGGAGCAGCGCCGTGCCACCGACGCGCTGCTGGAGGAGCTGCACAGACAGGGCACATTTGAAAGCACGGCCGAGACGCAAAAGAGGTAGGCACCAGCATCGCGCCCTTTTTATCACACCACTTGCTGTGGCCGGTTCTAACTGCATACAGATTCAAGGTCCTTGACTCGCTTCGTGCCATTGCCAACGCGTTTGTCAAGCGCGTCGCCAAGGAAAAGGCCCCCGACAACCCGACGCTGGCCAAGGATGCCGTCGGCAAGGTCTTTGCCTATGGCAGTTTCCGTCTCGGAGTCTACATGCCTGGCTCTGATATCGATACCCTTGTCGTTGCTCCGAAATACGTTACCCGCGAGGACTACTTCCGTCACTTCCCCGAGATGCTGGTGCAAATGTCCCCCGAAGGTGCTATTACCGACCTGACGGCGGTCGAGGATGCCTTTGTGCCCATCATCAAGTTTGAGTACTCTGGAATCAGCATCGATCTCATCTTCTCGCGCGTTCTCTTGACGCAGCTGCCCTCCGACCCTAACTGGGGCCTCAAGGACTCAAATCTGCTGCGCGGCCTCGATGAGCCCGAGCTGCGCTCTGTCAACGGCACCCGTGTCACCGACGAGATTCTTAGCCTTGTGCCCGAGCAGCGCACGTTCCGCGACGCCCTGCGTGCCATCAAGCTGTGGGCACAGCGCCGCGCCATCTATGCCAACATTGTGGGCTTCCCCGGCGGCGTGGCGTGGGCCATGATGGTCGCCCGCGTGTGCCAGCTGTACCCCAAGGCGACGGGCTCCGTCATTGTCTCCAAGTTCTTTGGCATCATCCTGCGCTGGCCCTGGCCCAACCCGGTGCTCCTGAAGCCTATCGAGGATGGCCCGCTGCCCGTTCGCGTGTGGAACCCCAAGGTCTATCGGGGCGACCAGTACCATATCATGCCCATCATCACCCCGGCGTACCCGTCGATGTGCGCCACGTACAACATATCGCAGTCGTCGCTGGCCATTATCAAGCGCGAGCTGGAGCGCGCTTCCGACATTGCGCAGCGGATTATTGCCGGCCGCGCGCCGTGGAAGGACCTTTTCACCAAGCACACCTTTTTCACGGCCGACTACAAGTACTACATCTCGGTGATCTCTGCCTGCACGGACAAGGAGACCCAGAACATCTGGTCGGGCTTTATTGAGTCCAAGGTGCGCGTCCTGGTCCAGGGGCTCGAGCGCCACCCGTCCATCTCCCTTGCTCGCGCGTTCAACAAGGGATACGAGCGGGCGCACCAGTGCTCCAATTTGGACGAAGTCAAGCTCGTCCAGGACGGCAGCCTGGCCTACCTCAAGAAGGACGATGAGCCGGCCAGGGAGGAGGCCAACGGTGCTGCGGCCGCTGATGGTGCTGAGACTGCTAATGGCGAAGCCAGGACAGATGAGGAGCAGCAAGCAGAGCAACCTGCCAAGATCGATGTGTTTACCTTGACCCATTATATTGGTATTGAGCTTGTTGAGGGTATGTTTTGTGTCTCTTTGGGTGCTCCCTCCCCTTTTGTATGCATACTAACAAATTACAGGCGCCAAGTCCCTCGACCTGTCACAACAGGTGGACGAGTTCAAGGAACTCTGCTTTTCCTGGGAGAAGTACAAGGACAAGTTGTCTGCCAACTGCACGCTTAGCATCCAGCACGTTCGCAAGTATGTTTTTTTTTGTCGCTAGCCAATGTTTTATCTCAAGAGCACGTTCACTAACATGAAACAGCCACGCCTTGCCCGACGACGTCTTCGAAGCTGGCGAGGTCCGGCCTACCAAGCCCGTGCGCGGCGGTCGCCAGGGCCGCCGGCCTACACCTGCTGGCGGCGCAGCTTCCAACAATGCAAACAAGAAGCGCAACGCGCCGGAAGAGAACGGTCCTCCGTCCAAGCGTCAACAGCAGCCCCAGGCGGCCAATGGCACGGCTGGCCAGCAGCAGCCGGCATCTACCGTCGCCGCGGCTGCCGCTGGCTGAACGCATTTCTCCCTGGGGACAGGGCGCTTTGACATGGAGTGTTTTCTTCTCTTGTCAAAGCCCCCCCCTTCATGGCTTATGACGCCGCCGCTTACAAGCGGCGATCACTACTAAGTTGCATGCTCCAGCGCGGCATTTGCCTCGTATGCAAGTCAGCATGCACATGCACCCTGAAGCACCCACCGGCCGGCAGGTTGCTTTTCACCGACAGCAACTTGCCCATTTATGATTGGGTTGCACAGTCTCCGACAACAACGTCGATCCCGAACATGGCTGAGCCGGCATTGGCCAGACCATATACTCTTCTTTTTTCCTTTCTCGAACCAAAAGAGGCCAACTCGACCGACACATGCGATAAAACGACACAAGAGTATAAAAAGAGAACGGCAAAACAACAAAACAGCAAAGCAGGAGATCAGATTGGCACAACCTCGAAAGCAGAACAAAAACGCAGAAAAGACCAAAAAAAGGCAAAAAAAAAAAAAAAAAGAGGCAGGAAATGAGGTTATCGACGAGTTGTGGGACAAGAAGGATGGGAAGTGGTAGGGCACTCGGCCTGTGTTGAGTGTGCAGTCCTTGCATGGCGTGAGCTAACACGACAACCGCGAGCAGTGCAGCAGTGTTTTACCTCACACCTCCAACAGTTCCGCCATCTTCTTATCGAGCTGTGCTTTGGAATCGAGCAAGGTTCCCCTCTTGATACTAACCAAAAAAAGGCATGGCGGATAAACGCCGCGTGGATGTTGTTGGCGTTGTTGATGCCATATAAGTCAACCTATAGGCCGGAGACAACTTGACGGCATGTATTCTGCGTTCATCAGCTTGCACACTATTCCACCAGTCGTCCCGTACATGCCCTCCCCCTCTTTTCAGGACAGGAAGCAGAGCGTCTGTATCCATTCCCTCGCTTCCCCCTCTTTCTTTATTGATTTCATTATCAGAAACCGACCACCAAAAACACTATACATCTATAACCCTTCACCAATCGCTTTCTGCTTGTTCTGTTTTATTGGTTTTATTTTTTTTCTTGTTTATGGGTTGTTGTAGGTGTTTTTTTTTTCTTTTTTTTTTTCTGGGACTTTTTTTCTGTATTCCATAGTGCTCTCATGGCTAATACGTCATGAATGATTCTCTTTTATAAGATAGAAATACAAAAACAATTCACTGTATGCCGTTTTACCATGTCTAGTTTAATTCTTTTATTGTAAACCCATTTGATCCAACCACCTAGGCACTCAATCATCGTCGTCGTCGTCGCTGCCACTGGACCAGCCATCGTGATAGGCATCAGCCATGCTGGCAAGCTCGTGGCCGAGGGATTCGCGGTCCTCGAGACCAATGGCCCAGGGCGCTCCGACGGTGACAACGGTCCGCAGAGCCTTGATGCGGTCGGCCACGCCCTTGTCGGTAGCCAGGGCCGTCGTGACCGGCACAGCCGTCGTGTTCTTGGTCGTGGCATCATAAATGTAGGGAAAGCTGTCGAGCAGGGGGAAGTCAAGCGAGACCTTGTACCGCTGACTCACGGGCTTGAGCGCCAGCCGACGGTTCATCATCCGCCGATCGTCCATTTCGCTCTTGGAGGAGTCGTTTTCCTGGCTGTCCTCATCCTCGTCCCCGTCCTGCCGCGTGACGACGGCCTGGCCAAACATGCGAGTCTGTTTGGGTCCGCGGAACCGACGGCCACCCGCGGCCGCGGCCAGGGCCTCTTCGTCTCGCGGAGCAAAGTCGATGGGCAGCTGGAGATCCCTGTTGGCCTTGTCGGCCTCGTTCTGGCCATACGCATCGTCCTCGTCCATGTCGTCATCGAACCCCTGGGCTTCTCTCCGCGCCCGCGCATCTTTCAGGACCTGGGTCCACGGCTTGACCACGCTCATCTGGAGGTTGGCCACCGACTGCTTGCCCGTGGCATTCAGCAGATCGGTCAGCTGGGCCAGGTGACTGCCTGTTGTGCCCCGCAGCCGCGATGGAAGCGTCGCCGTCTCCATGGCCGTGGCCATCAGGGCCGACGTGTGCCACAGGGCCGAAGCATCAAACGTGGACGAGACGGATGCCAGGGGCGTTGGAGGCACGGCCAGAGGCACAACGAGCGATGCCTGGCTGTACGCCTCGACCAGCGAGCGAGCCTTGTTGGCCAGACGAGTAATTCGCTTGTCCTGGGGAAAAAAAGTCAGTCTACGGTGCTTTCCGTCTCCGCCCTCTTCCTCTTCGCCCACCACACCCTCCTCCTCTTCTTTTCATTCTCCTTGTTTTCCAGCCAAACTTACCCTCGTCATCCTCCCCACGGGATGCTGGAGAGCCCATAGCCAAATGGTCAGCTTGCCGTACTCGTCGCGCATCCGCTCCAGGTACCGTGCAGCAAATCCGCCCCAGCTATCGTCCACGCTCGCCAGCACCTGGATGCCCTGCATCTGGTCGGCCTCCTCGGCAAACGGGCGCAGATCGCGGTCCAGCAGATCGTGCTCGCGGTCAAGATCGGCAAAGAGCGTCTCGCCGTCGGCCCACGTATACTCTCGCGGCGTTGCTGCCGCTGCCGCTGCCGATGCTGCCGATGCACCTCCTTGAGACCCCCCCTGTGCGTTCTCAGTCTGCGCGGATGACACCTCGGGCTCGTCCCCCACCTCGATCAGCGACCTCGGGTGGAAGTACACTCGGCTATAGTCGGACCAGTACCGCACCGTCGACGGCGTCAGAGGTTCCGACGGCGGCACGCCGACATCGAGACTCTGTGTGTAGGCACTCGGCAGGATGGGCGTCTCGCGCTGCACGACGGTCCGGCCGGACCACAGACTCGACGCTGCCGCTGCTGCTGCTGCCGGCGTGGGGAGATGCATGGCTGCATGCGGATCGCCTCCTCCATTCGCCTCCTCCTGCACTTCATACAGCGCGTTCACTTTGCGCAGCGATCCAAAGCCGCCCTTGCGGTCGTAAAGCACGGTGCGCGGCAGGTACGTCTCGGATCCGTCGGCGCCAATGCCGGCGCGGAAATGGATGTCATGGTCGACGGGCGACACCTCGTCCTTGGCATACGTAAAGTAGGCTTCCTAAAGAGAGGGGGAGGAAGGGGAGGGGGAAAGCTGTCAGCGATCAATGATTCTATGTAGAAGACTCTAGGCGCTGGTCTGAGGAGTCACCTGGGCATTCCAAAAGTGTGTGGCCACATAGTTGCTCTGCCGGCCAAGCTGCAGCGTAATGATTTCGTGCATTGTGCCGGTCGTCTATTCTTTTTGTTTTGCGTGTTTCGTGCTCTTCTTTTCCTCTGTCTCGTTTCTTGTCTTTTTTGATTTTTTTTTCAACCCCAATTAGGTACCTCTCTTCTGGCGCTTGTCTGACGTCGTGATTTGTGATGAGCCGCGTCCCCGCTAAATACGTCAAAAGAGTAAAGACAGAAAAAAAATGACTACCGCAGTACCGCCCAAAACGACTGTCACAAGGACATCTTACCACGAGTTTCAATAGGGGGCGAAAAAAAGAAAGAAAAAAAAAATCAAATCGCCAATATTTCAACCACCAAATGCTCAGTCACAGGCCACCGCGAATGGCAGGTGCGACCTGTGCGGGGAGTTTTATCTTATCGGATGGGACGAAGCAGGCGCTACCGAGCCCACCGACAGCGCTTTCCCAGCGGCGCGCCTTCCTAAAGTTTTTGGCACCTGACGAGCCAATTTCAATCACCCCGACGTCACCGACATAAAACATCACGACGACGTTAACGACCACCATCACAACAACAACAGCAACACACTTGCTCGATAACACCATGGCTTCGGCGCAGCCATCTCTGCCCAAGGTGCCTGCTGTCAGCGACCCGGCACCCACCTCGCCAGAACTCGGCCTGCCTCGCGGCCAGCCGACTCTGATTGTCTTTTTGCGGCAATGCGGCGATCCTTGTATGCTGTTTTTACGCCATTTCTAAAGTCAAACAATGTCTGTACTAGTTTCTGACTTTTTAGTCGCCGAAAAGACGTTTCGCAACCTCGTCGAGCTGTCGTCGGAGCGTCCCGGCCTGACATGCATTGCCGTCTCCCAGGGCACCCAGGATGTCACCGATATTTGGGTCTCTGAAAGCGGCGGCGCTTGGGACACCGAGGTCGTCGTGAATCACACCCGCGACCTCTATGCCCGCTGGGGTCTCGGCCTCAACACCTCGTGGCAAATGTTCAATCCCCGCGCCCTCTACGCAACCCTTGCCCTCGGCCGCAACGAAGGCATCTGGGGCCAGGGCTGGGGCAGTCAAAAGACCGCCCACGCTCCGCCGATTCATAAGAGCGTCGAGGCGACGGATGGACAGGAGTATGACGCAGCCGCCGCGGCTGCTGCCTCGGAGCCGGCTGGCCCAGGCGTCACAGAGAACGGCAACAAGTGGCAGATGGGCGGCGCGTTTGCCGTCGACGCCCTCGGCATCGTCCGCTGGGTCCACGTCTCAACGGCCTCGGAAGATATCCCCGACTTTGCTCCCGTTCTCACCACCTTTAACATGGAGCCCCTGCCGCCCAAGCGCAAGAAGCGCCCGACCTCGGAGGAGCCCAAGGCCATTCCTGATGGCCAGCGCGCTCTCTACCAGAGACGTGACGAGGAGATGCCCCGGAGGTGGTAGTCGCTGACCTCCATCGTATTCGACTTTTATTTTATTCTGTGACTTTTTTTTTTTTTTTTAGCTTTCAGTTTTAGCATCCAGCATCCAGACTGTTTTTGTTTCTTTTCTGACCTTGCCTTTTTTCCTTCAAATTCATATATATTCAACTGGTTTTGAACGGCACGTGATCTATATTGCACGTGACAAAGTTAACACGGAAATCCACTTTACGCGTCTTTGCCGCGTTTCGCGTCGCACTGTACGAAATATTTCCGGCCTGCCACCTGCCACTGTTCCCTCTATCGTAGACCAAACCCCCCGATCTGGGCCTTGTCTCACTGGAGGACCATCCGCCACAGTTCCTCCACGGAGCACAGGCAGCTGACTCAAAAACTCGTGGAGCTCTGCTAATCGTCGTCGTACTGTCTGCTGTTGCACCTGCTTCGGTTTCTCTCTGTTATTTCTGTTCTTTGAGACTTATCTATTATTGTCTTTTACTGTCTTGCCTACTTTCTTTACCCGTTGTTCGTTCCTTCCCCATTTCCGATCGTGAATATCGCTCCTTCCGTATCGGTAACGTCACAAGAAGTCACTCTTTCCCGGTCGTCTGCATGCCCTTTCATCAATCAATAGCCGTTAGCCTAGCACTTGTTCACTGGCCTTTGCTCATAACCTCTTTTTGCCCTCTATTTACTTTGTATCGTCTCCCTTTTACAAAGTAGTAGGCTGCGGGGTTCGCTTGTTCCTGCAGCCTATTGGCATTTTGCATTCCTAGAAGATACTCATTTGTTGCGTGGCTGTACCGCCACCGGCCCAGCTCACCATATAGATACAAGCCGGGTACCTCAGCGTCTGGGCGGCGGTACCCATATATTGTGTACCTTACAAATGTACCTCTGTACACGGTCGCGCCTTCCGCGCCTGCAGGGGGCAAGATACGCACAAGGAAGGTGCGAGTGACGCGAAAAAAATAGACTATCTTTTTTTTTCTGCAGGAGCAATCGCGACAGCGCCTCCACAAAGTCAACAGTGGGCTCTCACATTGTCATCAAAATTGAGCGTCGCGACTTCCTTTTTTGTCGCAAACAGCCCGGTTTCTGTGGCGCTCCTTCCGTTTTCACATCCAGCATTCTTTCCTATTCTCATCCCCCCTCTGCCTCCCCCCTTCCTCTTTTCTTCCTCCCCGCCCATCTTTTTTTGAAACTCTTTTTCATTCTCCTATTCGATCCAACATCGCAAGAATTTCGCAATAATCATTACTTTTACCCCCAACCCCTACTCGTTACAGTGTTGTTGCATTCGCCTAGCCTGTTTTTCACTGGTCGCTCTCTTTCTCTCTCTTTTTTTTTTTCGTACTCTCTCCTCTTCCCTACCGAGTGTCCTTCGTTTTCACGTTCCTCGCCCGGTCAAATTCCCAACCCCTGTCGACAAAGTCGAGTTTTAATTACTCCAATACTCTTTTTGCCCTTCCATCCGGGGCTTGCTCTCACTTTTTATTTTATTGTTTTTATTCTCGATCGCGACATTCCCTTTCCCCCAGCCCCGCGGCCGTCCACACTGTACGGATACCAAACCAGGGACAACAACCGCCTTTGTCCAACAAGATCTGCGTCCGTTTTTGCGCGCCAAGGTTGCTGACAAGTCTTGAGACCAAAAAAAAGCGACGGCGGAAAAAAAAAGAAGGGAAAAAAAGCTACAAAGTCACAACACTAGCAGCAGTGAATCAATATTGACTTTGGGGGCGCTTGCCGACGAATCATCCACTCGATTCTTTTTTGGCTTTGTTGGCGTCTACTTTTTTTTCACTCGTTTCTTCTCTCCGCTTCTCATCGCCCACCGATCCGTCGCCCGCCACCGACAAGCCTATCTCCTCACCTATTTTGGTCTCCCTTTGACCCTTTCGTCATTTTTTGACGTCCTTTTTTTATCCCACGTTCCAATACCAAACGTCGATCAGCCCTTGCTCCAAAGGCAAGCTGCAGGTCAATAAGGACAACAAGGACAACAAGGACTCGGAGATTCGCGCGTCGGCCACTTTTCAATTCTTTTTTGTTCAACGATATTTGTTCTTGACAAATCTTTCGTCGTGCCAATATTGATATTGCCTACGCTCCGCATCTCTACACCTTTCTCACCACTTGTCGCTTTCCCGCCTTTTGCCTCTTTTGCCTCTTTCGCCGCAGTTTACGCGTCTGTGCGCTATCGCATCCCACTCTCTCACACAACCATGCCGCCCACGCCGCGTCGGCGCAAAGACGACATGTCGTCCGACATGCCGCAAGATTCTTCACCATCGCGCCCTGCAAAGCGTAGAAAGCAGGCGAGTTTTTTTTCTTCTATTTTTTCTGGTCATTCGATTTTCGAGTTTTCATTTTCATCATTTCTTGCCTGTTCTTTTCTAACCTTCTTCCCCAGGCGGATTCACCACGCGACGCCGAAGAGGAATCATCAAGTCTGCTTGCCGACAGCTCGGCCATCTCGGCCAACAACAACCCCGACGACACGCAGATCGTTGCGCGCGTGACCCAGCATCTGGCAGCCCCCAACGACGAGCCCGTCCGCGCTAGCAGAGACCACTCCAATGCCATCCACGAGGCCAACAAGGAGGGCGTCCAAGCCTACGCCAAGATTGCCGCCCAGGATTGGACCTTTTACGTCACCAAGCTCACTATTAACATCGGCCGCACGCCCGAGCCTCCGCCGGTCTTCTCCGAGCTCTACGACCCCGACTCCGACCCCGACTTTGTGCACATCGACCTTGGCCCCAGCAAAATGGTCTCGCGCCAGCATGCCCAGATCAGCTTCAACACTAAGAATGAGCAATGGTTCCTCAACGTCAAAGGCCGCAACGGCGTCAAGGTCAACACGGCCCTGTGGCGCCTCGGCCAGTCCAAGCCCCTCCACAGCGGCGACGTCATCGAGGTCGGCGGCATCGAGATGATGTTTGTCCTGCCCCTCGAGACCAGCCCCCTGCGCATTCACGACGTATACCGTGAGCGCGCTGGCCTGCCTAAGCTCGAGCCAGCTCTCGACACCGAGGCCATGGCCTACAACAAGCTGCTCTCGACTCCTGCCGCCGGCGGCTTGGACTCGTCGCCCCGAAGCGGCAGCGCAGCACGCAGCTCTCTCCCACGCGGTCAGCCCACGCCGCTCGCTATCGCCCCGGCGCCGCCTGACTACAAGCGTCCCGGGACGCCCCCCTCGGCCCAGAGTCGCATCAACATGCCCAGCTCGCAGCTCAAGTCGCCCGCGTTCCGGGACCGGCCCACTATGATTGTGCACCCCCACGATGTCGACCTCAGCCTGGATGAAAACAAGCACCTCAAGCCGCAATATAGCTATGCTCAAATGATCACCCAGGCCATTATGAACACCGGCGAGGGCAAGCTCAACCTCAACGGTATCTACAACTTTATCATGGACAACTACTCCTACTACAAGCACCAGTCGGCAGCTGGCTGGCAGGTATGTACCCCATGAATGACGTAATTTGATGAGCCGTTCTTTTGTTTTGTTTCGGCTTTTGGGCTCTACTCTAGGGCTTGCTTTGTTTTTGTCACTGCTTCTTGGGTCGTTATTTCGATTGGAACCCGACGACTAACCAAACTGACCAACAGAATTCTATAAGACACAACCTGTCATTGAACAAGGCGTTTGAAAAGGTGGCCCGCTCCACGGAGGAGCCCGGCAAGGGCATGAAGTGGTACATCCTTCCCGAGTACAAGGACGAGATGGTCCGGACCGCATATCGCGGCGGACGTGGTGGCCACCGCGGCTCGTCCAATCCTTCGTCGCCCTCGCAGCTCAACTATGTCAACCAGGGCCCTCGCGACATGGCCGCCAAGGACATTGGTTCTGCGCGCAAGCGCCGTGTCTCGCCCTCCGGATCGCCCCAGCCGCGCAAGCACCTCCAGGAAGTCCGCGATGCCGCTCACATGACGCCCGACCGAAGCTCGCGCCGCCTCTTGCCCGACGAGGCTCCCTCGACGTCAGACGGAAGTCCTTTGCCCCGGTTTCGCAAAGGCGCAGCAGCTGCAAGTAAACCTACCTCCTCTCTCGGCGGGGCTGCCGCTAATGATGCCTCAGCCACCAGTGGAGCAGCATCCGAAGCAACCCTCCCACGATCTCCCACACTGACTTCGGCGTTTCTGAACGATGATATCGGCTCGTCTTTTGCCACGCCCGCTCCGCACCGCGTGGAGCTGAAATTGAACCCGCCCAGCACCCTGCAACGACCAAGTCAGTATATGCCGACTAGCTCTCCCGCGCCTTTTTGGAAGTATGCCGATATTGGAAGCACGCCCCTCAAGCCCGCGTCCTTTGACTTTTCGCCCTCCAAGGCCCTCGGCCTTAGCAGCGCCGGTGGCACAACCACCGTTATGCCCGCCAGCAGCAGCCCGCCTCAGATCAAGGCGCCCAGCGGCGGCAACAAATCTCCCATGTCCAGCCCGACTCGTATCCTCCGTGGCCTGCCTGACCCGCGTCAAGAGCAGGAGCCTGTTGCTTCCGGTCCTTCGGGCTCGTCTGGACCGACCGGCTCGACAGGCCCGTCAGCAGAGTCGAGTGCAACAGCAGCAGAAGAGCCGACACTGCCTTCGACCCAGACGACGGTACCTGCGTCGTCACAGCCGGCACTTCCACCACCTCCACCAGAAGTGGAGGAAGACGGTGGCTTTGACCTTACAAAGTATGTTTTTGATAAACGTTTCATTATCACGCTTTTTTTGCGCTTTCTTTTTGCTGACGTTTTTTTTTTCAACTTTAGGGGTTTCCAAAGTATTGGTTCATACCATGCTCCTGTACGACACGGACTCCCTGTGGCAACTGCCATGAACGGCAAGCAATAAAGCCAATCAACTAAGCTATTGGGCGTTTTTTGCACTGTTTCAACTCTACTCGTCTTTTTTTTTTCGCTTTTCTTTTATTATTTTTTTTTTATTTCTTGGAGGGGCGGCAATTTTGGGCAACATCATTCTTGTTACACTGTATCACAACGGCAAACGATCTTTTTTCTTCTGGGGAGGCAGCAGCGGGCATTTTTGGTCTTCTTTTCCCCCATTTTTACCCTTTTGCATTTCTTCTCTTTTTTTGGTGGGGAGTTGGTGTTTTTTGGAACTACAGAACGGCTTGGGCGGTCCTGTTTGCTATTTTTTTTTACTGATCGTGTACCCCACGATGGGCGTTTTACCGGCTGGTTTTGATGTTACCAAGGGGGCTACAACGAGCTGAATGCAATTTTGACACAATATTTTCTTGATTTACTTGTTCTGTTTCTCATTCCATGTTTATTGTTTTCTTGCAAGTCTTTTGACGAACGGAACCCCAACTAACCCAACACGACGACTACACCTTTCCGCGAGCGAGGAACTTGTTGGGAATATCGACATGACGGCAGCGGATAAACTCGCACAGGTTCTTGCCGAGGCCGTCGAGTGACGACGTCGAGTTGAAGCCGCGGTCAAGATGGTCCTTGAGCAAAAAGTGCACGGCGCGAAGACCGGGCATCTCGAAGCGGTCGAGGCCGTGGCCCAGGTACTCCTTGGCCAGCAATTCGATAAACTTTTCCCGTGTCAACAGGCTGCGCAGCCAATCCCACTCGTCGTCGTGGCGCACAAATAGGCCAATATTAGCATCTGACGCCTTGTCGCCCGATCGGCCGAGCGCGACCCATCCAAGAGGACCGCGTGTCGTCGGGCCAAACGTGGACAGATCGACGGGCGCTTCCGTCTCGTACGAGTGTTGGCGACGCGGGTAGACCTGTGTGTGTTTGGGCGGAGGCACATCAATGATGCGGCCGTCGGCGCCTTCGGGCAGCCAGCCGAGCACGACGCGGTGGTCGACGACCGATTGCGGCAGCAAGGCGACCCAGTACTCATAGATGGGCTTGGGTGCGGCCTGGCGCTGGTCGGGGACGATGGTGGCACCGGGGGCACTCTGCAAGAAGTTTTCCATGCACCAACGAGTAAAGTTGGGACCCGACATGTTACCAAGGCTGAAACGAAGTGGGTTAGCAGAGGAGGGGAGGATGGAGGACGACGATCAAAAAAAAAAAAAAAAGGAATGAAAAGAAACAGCTTCTACGACCTACCCCAGAATGGCAGGATCCCGCGTCTGAACAAAGACTCGGAAATCGGCCGTCGCGGCATTTTGGTTGTCTGGATTCTCCGGGACGGAGCCGATGAGCTGGAACTTGAGGCAGGAGAACTTGTCGATGTTCTTGCCCATGGCATAGCGGATCTGCTTCTCGGTCCAGGCCGCCTTTTCGGCAATATCGAGGCCGACAAAAAGGTAGTGGAACTCGGCCTGGTAGCCGCCGTGGGCGGTCAGGCCGACCTTGGTTGTGGGAGGCGGTGGCAGACCACGGACGCCGCTCATGCGCACGGCATCCTTTCCCTCTTGGGTGAAGCGGATGCCTTCGATATTGGCCGTGACGTCCGAGTTGAAGTACAGCGGGCCCTGGATCTCATAGACGAGCTGCGACGTCAGCGTGCCCACCGACACCTCGCCGCCCGTGTTGGCCTCCTTGGTGATGACCGTCTCGCCGCTGGCCTCGATCGAAGCAATCGGGAAGCCCAGGTTCTCGCAGCCGTCAAAGAGGGCCTTGAAGGCTGAGTAGTAGCCGCCCGTCACATAGGCCGAGCACTCAATCAGATGACCAGCCATGAGCGCGCCCGCCATGGCGTCCAGGTGCTTGCCGCCCGCCTCGCCGATGCCCTCCCAGCCATGCCACCAGGCAGCCGCACCGATCGTCGGCGCCGCATCGGCCACGCGGCCGCAGATGACAATGTCTGCACCGGCGCGCAAGGCCGCTGCGATGCCCAGACCGCCCAGGTAGCACTGGGCATAGACGGGCTCGTAGCCCCATTCGGACAGGTTCTTGCCCGTGTCGAGGTTGGTAAACGTCTCGCCTTGGCGGATCAGGTCCTGGACCTGGCGGGTCACCTCGTCGCCCTCGACCCAGGCCACCTTGAGCGAGAGGCCGAGCTCCTTGACCTTGGCCATGACCTCGCGAGCCAGCAGCTCGGCATCCGACGCGCCTGCGTTGACAGCCAGCTTGACGCCGTTCTGCTCCAGCAGAGGAAGAGCCGGCGTCAGTGTGCCCATAAAGCAAGGGTCAAAGAGGCCCTGGACGGCGGCGCCGCCTTCACTGGCGGCCGGCTTGCTTTCACGGGCTACTTTGAGAGCACCGTGGATGGTCATGGTGCACTCGGACATCCAGTCTTGATATACTGTCAGTATTTTCCCCCTTTTTACTTTGGAACTTTGATTTTCAATCGAGCAGAACAACAATGCCCACCTCCAACAATAGCATCGACATCGCAGTTCTTGGCCAGGTCGTGGATGGACCGCTGACGGTCGGTAAAGCCACCCGAGGCACCGCCCACGCGAACGGGCCGTTTGGCTGTGCTGGAAGGCATGATGGTGTGGTGATGACGTGTGTTGTATATAACAGGGCGAAGAAAGACGATGAGCAGCCGATTCAGTCGAGAGAAGGACTTTCCGCAGAAGAATTTGAGAAATTCAGTGGACGGGCAAGTTGTATATAACACTTTATAGGACTACGAAACATGACTGAATACGACGCAATAGGTACGAGGGGGTGATTCAGCTATGATTGTATTGTTCAACGGCCATCCCAGATGTGGCAAACGTTTCCCGGAGAGTATACTGTTGATCAAGCTAGACGGCTGTAGCCTTGCGGGGTGTGGCTTTTTTCACCGCGTGTTGGTTTCCCGAGGTCCATGACAAAAAGAAGAGGCACAAACTGAAATAGGCACTTCTTTCCTTTGGCGCTTTATATGATTTTATTACCACAAAGTTGAAAGCCTTGTAAAATTTATCTTTATCATTATGTAGTTTTGTGCCCACGCATCCTCAAAGCCCACGGCCTCTCGATCTTCATATGGCCAACTGCACGATGATCAAAAATATTGGAGCTGTACGGAAAATGATTTACTTGAGCAGCCGCGTCTTTTGCTTTTTTTTTTTTGACTTCCCCGCGCTGGCCCAATCTAAAAGTGGTTAAATCAGAGTTGGTAACGCAGGTGTCACCACACCCTCCTTTCCTTGATGTCTAGCCTTTGTCGGAGTATCCTTTTCTTCAACTCGGAGAAACTATAATTGCAAAAAGGAACCAAAAGCGGTATTTCCACAACATGCCAGAATGGGGACGTTCTCCCCGTGTAATTCGTACGGAGTAGGTGTTATTTCTCCCGACGCCTTAGCCGGCCCGTTAAAGTGGGTCGGATCCGATCCCGTACCCGGAAAACCTTATTTCGTGCACAGACAGACGACAAAACGGGAAGGAGCGAAGCGAGTAGGTAGGCAGGTACCATGAAATAATATTTATAAAATTATTTCTAATAAAATAATATACACAAGAAATAAAGAGGAACAAAAAAAATCAAGAACAGGCATCCAACCTTACGCAGTCGGCACAAACGTGTTGTAGACGGGCGTGGCAAGGGAGACGAGCGTGTGCACGGCCGGAGCAGGGTGGCCCAGGACGGCAGGCATAGTCACGACCGGAGCAGACAGCTCAGTGGGTGCGACGACGGCCGTGACGGTGACCGCCTTTTGGAACTCGGACGGGCAGTGGACAACGTCATAGGCGCAGTGGGTGGCGACGTAGGTAGCCGTCGAGGCAGGCGCAGCAACGTCACGGGCAGCCACAGACGCCGTGCCGGCATTGGTGACAACAGCGCCCGAGGTGGGAGCCGCCGAGGCAGCAGCAGTACCAGTGGCAGCAGTACCCGAAGAAGCAGCAGCAGCAGCGCTCTTGGACACCCAGCATTGCGTCAGCGTGGGCAGGGCCAGGAGGGTGACCGACTCGGTCGGGCCGGGACCAAAGGTGAGAGAACCGACGCTGACGTCGGCGTGGGCAGAGACGCCGACATTGACATCAAAGAGCTCGCGCGACTCGATACCGCAGGTGGGGGTGGCCGGCGGGTTGACGTCGAGCATGCCGATAAACTCGACCAGGTTGGCATAGACGCCAATATCGAGACCAGCGCCGATCGGGGCCACGGGCAGCGAGCCGTCGATGCCGGCCTGGGCGCGGACGCGAAGATCGGCCTTGATGGTGGCACCGCCCGTCGTCAGCGGCGACGAGAGCGAGACGGGGATGGCCTGGACGGCGATGCCGTTGAGCAGAGACTTTTGCACGACGCCGCCGAGCAGGCTGGCCTCGATGTAGGCGCCCTGGGGCAGGCTGGCCGAGAAGCCGCCGGCATCGAGGTCGAGGGCGCCCGAGACGGTAAAGACGAGGTCGACGGCAAAGATGACGCCGGCCGTGGCGAGACCAGGCACGCTCAGGCCGATGGGCGAGTTGGTGCTGATGAGGGGGATGGAGAAGGTAACGGCGTCCGAGACGTTGAGGGAAAAGTCAAAGACGGCGCCGACGCCATTGAAGTCCAGACGCAGAGCAGGGTCAACGAGCTCGGGGTCCGTCAGCGAGGCCGTGATCGTGCCCGACGTCGAGCAGTTGGCGCACTTGAGCACGACATTCGCGCCGAGAATATTGCCGTTAAAGAGCGTGGCGCCGCTGTACGAGCGCGCAAGGCTAAAGGCCTCGTTCAGGCGCTTGTCCAGCTGGCTGTAACCATCATCATCGTCAACATCGTCATCGCCGTCATCGCCGTCATCGAAGTAGGGGCTGGCAGCAGCAGCAGCCGACGACGACGGGGCCAACGAAGGCACGACGATGGCAGAGTTGGTGGTGGTGGTAGTGGTGGTGGTTTCAAAGGTCTTGATGGAGCGGGTGATGTTGACCGAGCCCAGAGGGATCACAGAGCTGGTGGCATTGATGCCGGATGTGATGTTGCTCGGGGTGACAGTGGCATTGGGGAAGCTGGCCGATTTGGTGGTATTGCCAAAGGAAAGGGGAAGAACAGGGCGAGGAGCGCCAAATGCCATGGGGCCAGCATGGGAAACAGAGGCAAGGCCAGCCACGGCCAGTACTGTGCTGGGAGAGAAGAACATGGTGAGGGGACGTGGGACGAAAGCTAAAGGAAAGTAATGAAAGACGAGAGGAAAGTAGGACAGTATATCCTCTCTATATAAAGAAGGAGAGATGAAGCATGAAGAACAACGAAAAGAAATCAAAAAGAAATCAAAAAGAGGTCGGGGAAGACAGCTCTTCTTATGGACCTTGTGAACGGAGGTACGTTTACGTCCTCACGCCAAAGTCCGGAGAGTAGCGAGATATCTATGGGAGAACACCAGCACATCCCCAAGAGTGTCCTTGATACGTCTAGCCATACTGCAAGTAGGTAGTGAGACCCTAGAGTCTGGATGGCAGACGGGAGTCGACATGTGGAATAATAGTCGTTGTTCCGTAAAATGGAAAAATAGAAACCGACCTAAAAAGGCAAGAGGGATAATATTCAACGAGCAAGATAAAGAATTGTAGGAAAAGAGAGTTAAAAAAGCAACAACAAAAACGCGCATCAGATGCCTCGGCCAAGGCGAAAAGTGCTAGCATGATCCGCTTGGTCTATGTTGGAGAGTCTTCCTGGATCCGGGGGCGGGTCATGGGGAGGAGGAAGAGATGTGGGCGAGGAGGTGCAGGGAGGTAAAGGCTGTTTGTTTTTTATTTCTCTCTCGTCGTTGTAGATATTAGGTTTACTTTCCATGAAAGTAGATGTTTTCGTTATCAAATGGAGCCTTTTTCATGGGAGTTTCTCTCACAAAATATCCTGTTGTCTCGGCCACAGCAGCTGAAGAATACTTGCTAACAAGAGTAGGTTTGGTGAAATGCAAAGACGGAAGGGAGCAAGAAATACTTATTCTGTGTATATCAAAAATAATCAAATAAAGACTAAAATGGGCTTCAAAGGGGGCCTATCTCTGATAGGACAGCTCATGAATATTTGACCCGTGTTTTGTCACGCAATAAAGCAATGATAATATGTCCAACACAGTCCAAGAGCTTTCTTCAACGTTGAGCAGATGTCGGGCTGCGGCGCCACGCGAAAACGTGAAAACGCTCTAGCCAAGAACGACAAAAACCAGTGGCAAAGGTACATATAGCTTGCATGCGATCAGACAGGCACAGAAGAACACCAAGGCTAGTTGCCCGTCTTGTGTTTGCAGGAAGTAGGGCAAAAAGGACCAAACGAAACCAAAAGCCAGCAAGCATCAAAAGAGATCACGGCATAACGAATTATCTGTCCAAAATTATGCCATATACGACAAGGATACTGAGATACCAGGTAACTCAATGCATTCTGAAAGTATTTTCCATGGCCAGAAATGACGCCGGGTTGCTCATCATGTCCGCATTGAATTGTCGACATAATCATCGATCATTGCCTCTGATCACGTGAATCTCTCTTGCGATCGTGTCCCAAGATGCGCCATATTTTATCGTTTTTACTCGATACTAATAAGTTACGCTACGGTCTCCCGCATCTTTTTTCTTCTCCCTTTTACTTTTTGCCCTTTTTACCCTCCCATGTCGGTATCGGCGTTGACGCCGTCTCTTGCGCCGGCAAGTTCGCCTGTCGTTCCGGCGTCTCCTGGCGCCGCTTTCCTAAAGCGGTAGTCGGCGACCCTGAGAACGAAGGCAACGAGATGGGAAAAAAAAGTACACTAAAATCCCAAATCAAGCGGTAAATCGTCCAAAATGGGCAATGGCGAAGAAATCGAAGAAGATTGGAAAACGGGAAGGGGCCCTGCGGAAGAGGCGGATGGGACGTCGTTTGATCGTTCCTTCCGAATCAATATACAGTGTATGCTAGTATCGGCACAGTATCTACACTGTTCTGCAACGCCGACGAAGAACAGCGGCAGATGCCGAGATCAAAAGTACTTGTTTATATATTCAGTATTTATGGCGGGTGATGGCAGATCGAACATATATTACAAGGTTTTATTTGTTGTGCGCTGTGAGATGGGCTGACCACGTACGTATGTCGGTGGTGGGATCTTTCACCCAGAATTGTACTGTTTTATTTCATTTTTGGTATACTACCTCTTTTGATTTCTCCAAGATTTTTATTTTCACAAGACTTGGAATACATATAGCATGATACTTGTTTCGGAAAGAGTCACGGAGATAAGAGCTGCCATGTTTGTATGGTTCATGAATGATGGCCGTTGGTGTTAGTCGGTCTGAAATTTTCCTCTTTTTTTTCCTTTTTTTTTTGTTTTGTCTTCTTCTTTTTACCCCCGTGCTTTTCTTGAGCCTACCGCCCCTTTCACATGTCAGAACTCGCCAGTCAACTACCTATTGTAAGATACCTTCTGTTGTTTTGCCCCTGTCAAGCCTTGGTCTCGGCGCGCCGTCTCATCTGCCGGCTCTACTGCCGACTCTTCTTCTCATCGGATGCCATTTTCCTCGAGACAATTTTTGGCCACGTCCGGCAGCCCATTCTCTTTTTGGATGTCACCTCCGACGACAAGAACGCACCGTCATTCTGTTCTCAGGGGCTAACGTGTATGGCGTCTTTTATGTGAGCGTCTGCTTGATCGATCCAGGAACAGTCCTGTCGACCTACAGACGCAACACGTGGGTAGCTGTCAACTCCTTGTGAGGTCTTATCTCTTTAAGCAAGATCACGCCACTCTTTTGGCATTCTTCCCGCATGTACCGTTTTGGCCATTGGCGCCTCAGGAGATGTTTCAATGAGGTGCTGAACATATCCAGCATGCCGGTTCTGGGTACTGTAAGTTGGCTATTTTTTGTCCGGCTTAGAAAAAGGACCAGGAAATCGGGAACTTGGATATGGAGAATCAAGCACATACTCTGTACGACGGATACAGAATGAACCCCAAAAGCTTATATCCAGGATCTGTAATAAAAGGGAGCATGAAAAGACTACGGTATCTTATTCCACAGGAAATATATTCAGTAGAGAGTGGGGGTTTGATATTGAAAATGGAGAGTCTGTAGTGGCCTGTTCGTAGAAAGGAAAAGGGCTACATAGTAAGACCCTGCAAAAACAGAAGACCCAAGGGAATCCAGCCAAAGAAAAGACCAAAGGAAAAGAAAGACCCAAAAGTAAAACACCAGTAATAAAACCCCAGAAACCCCAAAAGTAAGAAGACAAGAGACCGAGAGAACAAGAAAAGAAAGAAACACAACATAAAAAATAAATCCAACCAAGTCGACCAAAAAGAGAAACACCCAAAACTACCAAGAAACACCATAGCTATGTCAAGGAATGTCGTGATCCGCGAGAGAAAGAGAAAATGGGCAAAGTCGGAGCACCCGATGAGAGGAGACAGACGACGAGCGGATGTAAAAGGAGCGGTCATCCGCGTCGAGTGTAGAACACAAGTAGACGTGCACTCCGTATGGCAACCGTGTGGCGGTGTGGTCACGTGAAGGGACGTTGCCGCCATTGGGCTGAACAGCTGGCAAGTCACTGTACTACGCAGTGTAACCTGGGCAGCATGGCAGAATGGCGGCATGGAATGCATGGAAGCATGGATGCCCGATTTCGTTTTGCCCGGAAATCATCCACATCTCATCTGGACCACTCCCCTCTCTAGTTCACAAGCGAGAGCAGCTCGACTTCGAGGATAAACTTGCCCTCCTTGTACTTTTCCTGGGTCTCATAGGCCCTGTCGTACTTCCAGCCGACGATCTCATTGCATCCGCGGCAGGTGATGTCGCGGACAACGTGGCGACCGGTGGTCATACCGCGCTCGACCGGCTCGCCGGCATCAATGTTGACGACCGAGTTGAAGAGGTATGCCTTGCCATGCTGTCCTCGGAAGTTCTGGAGAGTGTTAGAAGATAAAAAAGAATCCAAAAACCGTCACCATCAAAACGCACTCTACTAATAATATCGTCGTAGTTGGCAAGGTGAGCTCTGCACTGGCGGCAGCCGTAGATCTTTTGGGCGTTGAGGTAGGTGTTGTACTTGAGACCCATCTTGACGAGAGAACGGCGAGAGTAATGGGCAAGAAAATGTCTGTGGATGGCGGCCAAAAAAAAGGAAGCAAAGGAAGCAAAAGAAGCAAAAAGAAATTGGAGTCGACGAGTCGAAACAGAAGCGTGAGAATGGTCCGATAAGCGACCTTGATGGCGGACGCAGCAACAGAAGCGATAACAAATCGATGGCGATGGGAAGACGGTGTCGAAGACCGTTATCGAGCTGCAATCAGTTTTAATACTTTGGTTGATGAAGATGGAGATGGAGATGGCAAGAAAAGCTCATGTTTATTCAAAATGAAGACACTTAAAAAGAAACGGGAAGGTGACGAATCTACGGTCAAAGGAGGACAAGGGAAGGAGAGAAAGCCCCTACAATGAATAACGAGGCGCGCCTTCCCGCCTTGCTCTTTCCCCTCACGCACCCAACGACGTCACATGCGGTCCAGAAGGGGTGGGGCCGGGCCAATGGTGGGGCTTATCAAAGAAGCATCGCTGTCATTGGTTCTTTGTGACATCAGCCCATAGTATCGCCTGTACGGCACTTCTTTACAGCTAAATGAGCTACCTAAGGTAGCTGTACCTACCTAATCACATATATACGGCTAGGTACCTTTTTTACAAGCCTTATTGGCTTTCATATAGCTACGTTCTGATGTTTGGACAACAGATCTGTGTTTTGTCTCGTAGTCGCTTATAACATAGGTTGAATGAGAGTGATGGTTGGCGAAAGTGAAGGAAAAAGGACCACGAAAAAAGAAATGAGGGAGTGAGATACAAAGCCCGCAAAAATGCCCTCACAAAAAAGACAATGAAAAAAGGAGAGAAAAAAAAAACATTCGTCGCCGCTTCAAGATGCCAAATATATGTACACACAAAAGGGGGAGAAGAAGGTTTTGAAAAAAAGACAGAAAAATAAGAGAAAAGAGTTTTTAAAGAAAATCCAGGACGCCTCAAAATGGTTCTGACCCTCCCGACTCTTGCCACATCTAGGAACAACGCAAAAAAACAGAGAAACCCGAAAAAGAAAACACGAAACGAGGGACTACCACGAGAATGCCTCTTCGATAAACTCAATGGCGCCTTCGTGCTGCCGTTGACGCACAACACGACGGACATCGTCGCCGAGGGCGCCGGGGCCACACACGGAGACACCCAGTGTGCCGACCTGGTTCTCCATTTCATGGCTGATGAGGGTGTCAATGTTGGGCCGGCCCGGGAACATTTGCACGGTGTGGCTGGGCGAGTGGATTTCCTTGTTGGAGCGCGGCCGGCTGACAAAGAGCATGACGCGCAGGACGTCGCGGCGCTTCTCCATGGCCAGGATCTCCGTCATCCACGGCCGGATCCATTCGAGGTGCTCGGGCGTCTGGATGGTCCAGACGAGCACAATCTTGCGCGTCGCGGCCGTGCCGTTGGCATAGCCGTTGACGAGATCACGCACGTAGGGCACGGCGTTGGTGATGCCGACACCGCCAGCAAAGAGAAGGACCGTGCCGTACGACCGGAACTGGTGAAGGCCGCCGTAGGGGCCCTCGACCAGGCAGGTGGTCGAGAAGCGACCGTCCTCGCTCGCCGACGCGCGCTCAAACAGCTTGCCGGTCATACCGGTGCGCGAGCGAATGACAAACGAAATGCTGGTCTTGCGCATGGTCAGCCCGCTCACGCCGGCGTCGCGGCCGCGGGCCATGGACATTCTCTTTTCCGCCTCGGCCGACTCGGACTCGTCGCTCCACGCCACCGAGAAGGGGTGCGACTGCCACATGCCAATGGCCGGGATGTACAGGTAGGCGTGCTGGCCGGGCTGGAAGCGCCACGGCCGCGCCAGGGTCACCGTCACACGGGAGGCATTGCCCGGCAGCGCCTCGACGACCGTGCGCGAGCCGCCGTTGCCCATATTGTGGTAGGCCACGCGCACAAAACGCGCGGCGCGGTCAAAGATCCAAAACGCCAGCGCGCCGTACAGGTAGCGCACCTGCGGCAGGTCCTTGAGGTGCAGGTGGTACCAGCTGCCCACGAGAATGGTCAGGGCCAGCAGGATATGCATAATCTTGAAGAGCTCGTAGTAGGCGTGGCGGATCGGGCTGAAGGCCTGGATGGCAATGACAATGCCGGCGAGCGTCGCCGTCGTGCCGGCAATAACGTACGGCGACGCCACCGTGCTCGAAAAGGCCTTGGCCCAGCCCTTGCTGTTGGCGTTGGGGATCAGGTAGGCAAACACGTGCGTCAGGATCTCGAGCACGACGATACGGCCAAACCAGCGGTGCAGCAGGTTGAACGTGTCAAACGAGAGGCCGAGCAGCTGGATGAGCGGGTTGTTGCGGCCCGCCATCAACACGAGAGGGATCATGTTGACCACCGCCAGCACGCCGCTGCGGCTGCGGATCTGCGAGCCCGCCGTGGCAAAGTTGGCGTGCAGCTCAATGCCCACGAGACAGAATGCCACGTTGGTCGCCACGTATCCCAGCAAAAAGAGCAGCTGGATGCGGCCCGGCAGCGTGCCAATGTTGACAGCGCTGCTGAGCTGGATCTCGCGGTTGTGCCGCTTGCGCAGGATGGGTGCGTACACCACGTGCCGCTTGAACCACGACGTCGAGGGCTCCTCCTGCGCATAGTAGCGCTGCCGGTCATCGTGCAGCGATGTGACCGTGCGAATGTAGCGGAAAAGTAAGTACACGGCGCGGTAGATCACAAACGCCGCCGCCACTGAGCCGCAGACAAGGTACAGGTAGTGGCCGAGCAGAGTGTTTTCGAGCTCGGGGTCGATGGCCGGTTGTGTGCCAGGCGCCGCGGCCGTGGCATTAGTCGCTGATGTGGTGTTTTGCGACATGGTGGTCGAGTATGATGCGAGTGGAAAGTGAGAAAAGGGGGGAGGCGATGGACCGGACCAGCCGGTTGCTTGGAGATCGCAAAAAAATAAAAGTCGAATAGAAACGAAAGAGCGTGTGTCGTAAAAAAGACAGAGAGAGGGGGTGAGAACGACTGGGCGCGTCACAGACACTTGGAGAGGAAAGAGGGAGAGAGGAAAGCAAAAAAAAAGCCCGACAAGGGAATTGTCGGCACGCGACAGCGCAGAGCGTGAGTGATATATCTCACACGCTCTGTTGTCGTCGAGGTGTCTTGTTCAGACAAAGTGCCCTGTCTTGTGAGGCTATTGTGTTTGTCCTGCCCCGTCTTGTTCGCAGAGAGAGCGTTGTTAACGTCGGTGACGTTGTTGTAGTGCTTGCTGGCGCGTGGTTGCAAACAAAGGGATTGTTGTCTAGTGTTCACGTTGGCGTCAACAAACGAGTCGTGCAAGCTAAACGAGTAACGCGCGGGACAGCGTATATCAAATGAACAGGTCCACGATAAAAAAAAGATCAAAAGAATAAAACAACGATCGTCGAATGGGCAAAAAAAACCGTCGTCGATGTCAATCGGGAATCGTAGCAAAGAACAAGTCCGGCTTGTCTTGAGATCAGAGCGAGTGTGTATGTGCGTGCTGTGTCGCGTGCCCCGTCGTGGAGTGCAGGGTGATGATGAACAGAAAATGAAGGTGAGGCGAAAAGACACGGCGACGATGCCAAAAAGGACGAAAGTGCCAGGACCCGAGAAACAAGAGAAGGAGCGTGGACCACAGGAGGGGCGTGGGATGAAGAATTTAAAAAGGAAGGAGCGACTGGTTGCTTTTTGCGTGGAAAGTGAGAGAGAGGGAGATGGAAAGATCGATCGACGGAGGACGGAGGACAGTGGTGGAACCTGGCAGGGCAGGAGCGAAAAACCGAGCAGCAGCAGTACACATGTACTCACATGTACGGCCTACGGAGTGTACCAGCGCAGCACCAGCACCCGCCCAGCAGAGGAATACGGAGTACAGATGTATATTGTACCCCGTATGACAAGGTTGCAGGTGGGGTGGGGGAGTGGACAGGGGTGTGAGTGTGCGTGTGAGAGAAAAGCGACGGCCCCAGGAGCAAGAGAGGGAAGGAGCAAGGGGTTGGGCCGCCGGTCGTGCCTTCCGTATGGAAACACCACAGCTCCTGCTTGTTTTTTGTGGAATTGCCCCCTTTCTGGGCATTTCTGGGCAATCTTGGAGGGAGGGATACGACACATTATGCGACGTATACAAAGTACTCGTATATTTTTCGGCTTTCGATTTTTTTTCTTTCTTTTTTTGGTCCGGGCTGCTTGCCATGTGCACAATTCACCATTCCCAACGATGGAAATGTACAAGTACAGACGCACGGATGATAAAAAGTCAGCCTTCCGAGCCAAAGATCCAACAGCCCAACTTGTCATTATCAGATGAAGCCTACATACTGTGGGGGCTAGATCGGTGCAAGAGAAATGAGTGCTCATATTACTCGCCCACAAAATACTGGCTCGTGATTGCTGTGTATCGCAGAGCGGAGGTAAGTACTCGCAGTTTAAGCTGTGGCTTTCACGCTCATGATGGTGTTCACTTTTTTTTTTTGTTCGGCAGGCGCCGCGTTGTTCATTTTGCTGGCGCTGTCCATCGTACTTTCCTGAATTGCTGGTAATTGCACCCAGAACAAGTCGCGTTGTACTTTTTGTATCCCGGGCCGTTTCAGCACTTGGCCGTCTCCTCTGCCAAGCGGCTACCGCAGGGGACGGGGGGAGGAGACCTCGTAATCTCTGAGCATCAGAAGGTATCTTTTCGACTTTTGCAGGTTACATTTTCAATGCGGCCCATCAATATCGAAAATTTGTACGCGTAACCATACACAAATGTATTGCCGTCACCGATTTATCCATTTCAAGCATGTGATCTCTTACACAGCGCATCTTGAAAAAACCTCTTTGGAAACCTTGCATACCAATGGGTTTACAATAAAAAAAGAAAGAAAGAAACTGGAACTTGAAAAAGAGATACATTGGTTGAATGGCGCATCAGATGGCGCTCGGCAGCTTTTCGTCTGCCAATCAGCGCGCTTCCTCCCCCTTTTTTACGCTACAGCCAGCGTTTTAGGCCTGTAGGTCCCCCTTTTTAGGCTTTCCATAGCACGTCGTAGCGGGCTGGTGCTGCTTTTAGCGTCCTTTTGCCGCCCCTGAAACAGACTAACGGGGAGGGGAAGAGGCCTTGAGGCTGGGTGAGGCGACGGCTCATAGGTACCTGTCAATGGAAAATATATGGAGATGGTACTTGCACCCTCTCAAACTTTTTCTACCTGGAGCGCGTCTTGCCAAACAAACGCCCCTAAAAATGCCCCTAAAAAGCTCATACACAAGGCCAAAAAGGGAGCACCCGTCTCCGCTATCCACATTTACAAAAGCACAGCATGGCCATGATTGGACGAGACCTCTCTGTAAAAGTCGCTGGCACCCCTGCTCTGAAACGCGCCGGGGATCCGCATGGCAAAGAGAGGCCCAGCCAACCAAAAGGCCGCCCCTTGCAGTAAGGCGTCGCGTGAGGTGCATGATGCGTCGCAGGTACAATGCTACAGTGCATAATTTCCATGTAAGATCAAGTAGCTTGCACAGTTCTCTTGTATTTTTGCCTTTTTTTGGAGGCGTTTCTCAAGCTGAATTTTGCGAGGCAACACGTACTCCGTCCGCCTATTCGCTACGAGATGCATGGTATGATACACGTATTGATGGAAACCCGACTTTGAATATTCAGGCTTTGAATCATTCATTGCCTTGTTGTCAATATATCGAACACGAATCGGCGCGAGAATGTCTACAGAATAGATAAATTGGCGTAGAACACGTCATCAGTTCCATGACGATCTCAAAACGGCTCTTTTTTCTTCTCTTTTTCTTCTTTCTTTTGGCGCTGATCATTCTCGGTGCATTTCTTTTGCCGCACATGTGAAACGAGCCACGAATGGTCTCCCTTGGGATAACGTGTAGACAATAGACGAGTCGGCTACTGCAGTTTTTTTTTCGCCTCTTTTTTTTCCTGTGTCGGGACGCGGAACAACCCATCATGTTCGGCAGTCTCTCTTTTGCAATTTTCTCTTGCAAAGCCTTGCCACCTTGGGGCTTGCATTTCGGCATGTCTTAAAGGCCGGGTGGACTGCCGGGACAGTCAGTCCTTCCATCCCCTGTTCTTTCTTTGTCGTGTTCTTGAAAAATTTTTTATTCTATATTTCATCTTTTTTCCCCTTTTTGGTATTATGCTTGACTTCCCTCCCTTTTCCATCTAGGCCTTTTTACTCTTTCTTCGACCCCTTCTTTTGCCGCCTCCCTGTCTCGGAGACGTCTGAGCGTTGGATGACCCCCCTCGGGCGGATCCTGAAGCAGCACCACATGTACTCCAATATCTTACGGCGCCTCTTGGCGAATACAAGTCCGAGGAGGAGGGGCCGCTATCCAGGAGAGCCTCGGACTTTGTATTTTTTTTTTCTTTTTTTTTTTTTTTTTTTTTTTTTTTTCTTTTTTTT